>CAMOHE010051823.1:0-78514 GCA_946598075.1 Artocarpus hirsutus | reverse complement strand
TTAACCTGATCTTACTGACCTTGTATACGCCGAAAAGCTCCCGAAATCTGTGTAGAGAAGTAACGTTCCAGAAGAGCCTCAACCAACTGGTCTTCTTTGCTATTCTCTATCCACGATTGGAGTGAGTGTGGGCTCACACGTACAGCTCTTCCTCAAGGTGACTCTCCTTCCAATCAATTGAGAGAACCCAAAGCTAGTGTTCGTGATTTGTGAACAAGAGATCTCAGGGAGTTTCAGATTCTCACCAGTAGAGTATCACTCTTAATCTCTCTATTGATCTCTGAATAACTCATTAGACTCGCTCCCTATTTATAGAGGTTGGGTCTAAGGTCATTCCTTATCAGATAAGGTCTCAAAAATTCGAAACAAAACCAAATTCGGGTCTATATCGGATACGATACGCGTAAAAACGCGTGATTTTTAATTCGCGCATAGGCAGGCTGAACTTTTTCATAGGCAGGCCGAACTTGCCTGATCGGCAAGTCGAACTTTAAGTTCGGCATGCCGAACTGTCGAAATAAAAATCACACGAATCTTTTATTTTCCACCCGAGATTCAGTAGGATAAAGCCTCAGTTTTAATTCAAATAACCCAATAGAGAAGTTATCTAATTAAAACAAATTTATCTAGATAATCTCTAAGAAAATAAATAGATTCCTAATAATTCTACAAGTTTATCTTGATTTAATTTATCCAAAATTAAATCAACTGATAAACAGACAAGAATTATCTGACCCCAATAATTCAACAAATTTATCATGAATTAATTTTGTTCACAAAATTAATTCAACCGACAAACAGACATGAATTATTTGATTCTTCCAAATTTTCAACCAATCTAATAAATCGACATAAGTCACCAATTATTGTAAAAGCACGCCGTCTCGTTACAGGATTTTGTGAGCTAGCAAAGGGGACCAAATGGACCTATATAGTTCAAGCTCCTGATAATTATGAAACCCAATATCCCAGATATACATTTCATAATTATCAACTCCAACGCTACTCCACTAAAAGCTTGGAGCTGCACTCTCAAACTCTATAGAATTACGAAGCTCGTAAAGCTAAGTCTCCATGACATATCATAGTGTGTCGTATCCCCATAGGATTATCCATAATCGGCTAAAGGACAAGTTCTGTTTTACCTTCTCGATTATTTTTGTAACGCCTCCTTTCCGGATGTCACAGATGTCGTTACATTCATCCTTTAAAACATTAATTGGAGCAACCTTTTGTAATTAATAACATGCATTTGAAATCATAGTTTGGAAAAGCATTCCCAGGATCTGTACTTACAATTTTTTTTTATATAAATACAATTTATGAGAAATTATAAATTTACTTAATTAAATAATTCGCTTTTCCATAAACCTTCTATAAATAGTTTGCTAATATCTTTAAAAATTAAATTGGCCTTTGAAAACAAATGATAAAAATTTTTTGAACACAGCTCGGCCGGCTGGCCGAACTTTGGATTCCGGCAGGCCGAACTAGACCGACAGGCCGAAGGTCAACCATCGGCAGGCCCTCCGAGGCTTTGCAAAGTGAGGTTTTGAAATCAACAAGATCGGCAGGTCGATACTTACAACCGGCAGGCCGATCAGAAATCTTCGGCAGTCCGACCAGTATGGTCGGTAGGCCGAACTAAAAATTTTTTTTTTTTAAAACAAGTTTTAAAGCTTTAAATGTGGAAGAAAAATTTATAAAATAATAAAAACACATTAAACAAACATTCACAAAATTTATAAAACTTATCCTTAAATTATAAACATACTTAATCCACAAATCATGGATTATTTCATTATAGTCTCTTTCCTTGGCGTCCTTCCATTTGCAAATCATCCTCCTTAACTCACACGCCTGTCAGTGTCCTCCGCCTACTCTATAACTTTCTTACCCTTATCTGCAACATGATGAAAAACTAGAATAAGCTAATGCTTAGTAAGTACATTATAATTCTCACAACTTAAAACATTTCATGAACATCATCATCATCATCATCATCATAATAATGCACTAGGCACATTTTCATAAGAACATATCTTTCAATACATCAACCATATTAAAACTTATTCATTTTATCTTAAGGGCCCAAGTGTTGTTCCATAATATCATCATCATAGGCGCACCGTCATGAGAGGAGAGGGGTAGCTAATCCCAAACCAAACATGACATGTCCAACCTTCGGGACATCATAAATATAAACATAAACATAGGGTGTGCAACAATTATTTAGGTGATACATATATACATACTTATACTTTCATACTTTGAAAAACATTATCATGAAAACATGCATAAACTTTCATGCCTTAAACTTCATGAAAAATCATCATGAGAAATCATCATAAAACCATCATGAACATATATTTCAAACCTTTCATAAAACTCATACTTTTCATAAATACTTTTCTAAATATATCATGTTGCAGGTGAGAATGTACTTACCTCAAATGAGCTTACTTAACCTTACTTTTGTAGGTGACAACGCCGCGATCTTGATGTGCTCACTTCTCAATGTGTTCATGTCATACATTCATAAAATGGTAATTAACATTTACTTTAATAAATTAATTACCATAACATAACATTTATTTCATATAACATCATATTTACATTCATTTCTTAAAAACATAATCATATAACATATTTCATAAAAACATCATACGTGCATACATTTTTCATTCACCATAAAACATTGAAACAACATTTTCAACACATTTATATTTCTGACCTCCATGACATTAAAAATTAATAACTTAACATACACAAATAATTTGAGAACCAAAATTGGCAGGAACATAGATAACATATATACTTGTCACCATGATTTTTCTTTAGTCATAAAAACCTCATTTAGTAATCTAAATAAATCACATAACATTCAATATGAAATCTGCCAGCATTAAATAGGCAGAGAACACATTTTTAATTCTGGTCCATAAATCACATTTTCATAACATAGAAAAATTCACAAAAATTACCACATATTATATACACATAGAACTATAGCATATCCAAAAATCACCCATAAATAGATTCTTAACGCTTCAAACCATACATTGGAAGGCAGAGACTAAAAATAGCCATAAACAATTTTGGACAGTGAATTACATGCAATAATAATTCTCAAACAATTAAATTAAATTTATTTGGACCTCAAAATTCATTATGACATCATATTCACATATAATACAGTGCATAAAATTTCTCATCCCCAAATAAAATCATATAATCATACAAAAATATTATACAATAAAAGTTCAACAAATTTACTGTAATAACAAATTAAATACCTAGCATTCATAAAGTCTCTATAACTCTTAATATATTAATCAAATCATCACCATATTTTACAGTCCTTTACTTAACATATATATAAACATGTCCACCAAATTTCGTGCAAAACAACATTCATTTGCAACAAAAACAACACCCATACTTTTGTGCAACATAAACAGTCAGCAACAATTTACTGAGAGTGGTGGAGAGAAGAAAATTCATAACTTTTTATAGAAAAATCAAAATAACGTGAAACTTGGAGGAAAATCACATAACACATGCATAAATAACATATAAAAATTTCAAAGCAAGATGATACTCCTAGACGAAAATATAGCAGTCGGTTTGAAGAGGGAAAAATTTTCAGAAGTGCTGAAAAATAAACTCATCCCTTAAAACAAATTCTTCCTTAAGCTCCTTCGAATTAATCCAAAGAAATTTTTAATATTTTAACAAAGGATTTTGAGAGGAAGAAAAAAAAAAGAAATGTGATAGGAAGAGAGAGAAAGAGAGAGAAATCGAGAGAGAGAGAGAGAATTTTTGTTATGGTAAAAAAAGAAATGAATTCAAAAATTAAGGAAAAACTCATCCTCTTAATACAAATTAGAAATTTTCTGATTAAATGCCAAGCAAAATTCGTGTAAATGGATAGAATTGAAAGAGAAAAAGTCAAAACTTTCAAGAACGGTTCGAGTTGCTATATATTGCCTTTGTAAAATGGGAAAACTTTATCCATTAATTCAAATAAATCAAAAGTCAATTGCTTCATTACCAAAATTAAACAAATCATCTCATAATTATGTTAATTATCCAGAATAAATTATCCTTATCACCAATTCAACCTTATCACAATTTTGTGAAATTTCTGCTGACTGCTTGTTAGCTGTCATCGGCCTGTCGATCTCTATCTTCGGCCTGCCGATCACTGAAGTCCGGCCTACTGATGATATACCATCGGCTTGCCGTTCCGGGGAAAACATTTCGGCCTGTCGAACTGAATGGTCCGGCCTACCGATCTACCCTTAAATACAAAAATCATTCATAACATTTAATTATCAATAAAAAATATAATTAAACATATAACTTTAATGACATGAACATTTAAGCACATCAATTCCACGTGAGCGTCACCAGTCATAACACTTAGAATAAAATAGTTAGCACCATCTATCATATATCATAACACTTAACATTAATATAACACTTAACGTCATCATTATCATAACATAATCTTTTACATAAAATTAGGCGGGCGTTACAATTTTTATCTTACGTTCCATTATCTTACCATTGGAAAACTTACCATCCAAAGATAGTATACCATTCGGTTACACCTATGTATCTAAATGGTTGAGCGCTCCTGTTTTCTAATTACAGGATAATGCATATAAGAGGATATCACTACTCCTAAAGAGGAGCTATGGATTCCATATCTATGAATAATAGGTCTACGTCATCAAGAGTCATGCCTCTAATGTACCGGCATGCATACCATTATTAAGATATGGGTGTCACCATTTGGCACATCAAAAGACGCAAGTCAAGACAACGGGCCCACTAGTCATCTCAAGATTAAGATGCAATACAAATGATTGTCTAAAGTGAATCGATTTGCCAAGACAGAATTATTAATCCAAATCAATTCACCTTATGTCCCGATCTAACACATCGTCACCTATGACAACGTGCCAATGTTTCTATTCAAGGAGTCCACCTCCGATGGTCAAGACAAACCATCTCCCAATAGGGATATAGACAACATAACAATCTTTACATGAATAAAGCGCCCAACTTTGTTCCCTCGATTGCGGATCTTATGATTTAGACCGTCACCTTAAGAATCGTGTCTTCTGCATAATCTGTCCATCATATGCCCAATTCTTAAAGGTTTAAACCGACAGTCTCAGACTATTGTTTGCTTATCATACATTCAACAAATATGAACGTAAAGAGGACAATATTTAGTATATAAATAATAAATTCTCTATTGATAAAAATGTCTCCAAAAACTCGTTACATTTTTACTCCATTAGGGCATACATGTCTAACACTAAGGAAGCTTTGAAGCTATTCCTCTTTCCTTTACCAAACATAAAGGAATTAGATTCAAAAAGGATATACTAAGAAGAGGCAATCTGCCTACAAAATAAGTCAGTTCGACAGATGAATTGTTCGTCTATTTGACACCGAGAATCCCCTTCTATGCCGTTAGAATAATGAATCAAGGAAATCCTCTTTTCTTAAATCGTCTATGCTCACGAATCGATTGTGGAAGCTTAAGGAAAATAAATCATCACAATGTAGTAACGGTCAACATAGTAGCTACAATATGATCAGTGCTTTGTCCTTTATATATACCTATATAATAAGGCTGTAACTGCGCTAAACGATAAAGCCTTATTTCTATTCAACTGTGAAGAAAGACCTAACCGACTCTCTTCCAATGGATTTACAACATTGGTCACTTTCAAAGTCTTTTTGGGATAAGTGAGTTGTAGGCAAGTCCCAAAAACCTATACGAGCCACTTCGGTAGTGTTAATTAGGTTTCACATACTGTTTAATTAGTACAATTTTTGATAAATTATATGTTCAGTTTCGATAAGTGTATCTGCAAATATTTCTTTTATTGGTATTTGCGAGTTTTAAATGTTATATTTCAAAAGTTAATTTTATTGAACCTTTAACTCATGTTCTATTGTTTTAAAAATTCATCTCTTAGGTTTTGCATGACCAGTCGTGATAAAGACTATGACTTGTGTTGTATGGTATTTTCAATAAAGTTTGGCATTTTATCTTGTATCGATGGTATATAGACTATATTGTACAGTTTGTACCGATGTTGATGTTATACGAAATTAATATCTAGATTGTATGATTATTTTTTTGTGGGGTTTTAAGCCCTATATAGGCAGTAAATTTACTATTACTGCTGTCGTACATGTATCAAGGCAATTTCGACTGATTCTCTTGTTTAATTATAGTTTACTTTTTTCTAATTTTTCTAATCGTGACCTTTGCTTTCATGTCCTCAAATATTCTCAGTAATTGTCACACCCCGAAGTACGGGAGGTGACGTGATAAAGTAATTAAGTTAATTAAATAAAAATTTAGTTAAAAATTGGGTTTTAGAATCAAATTTATTAATAAAAATATGATAATTTTAAAACCAATTTAGAGGCAAGCAGTTATAATTTTCTTATCAAATGAGAATAACGATAAAATAAACAATAAGAAAAAGATGACAAAAACTACGGAGGAACGAGAATGGATCCCATTGACCCACATCTTGTGCACACACACAGTACTAACAATATATTATCACAACCATAGTCCAAATAAAGAGGAAGAGCTAGAAAATTACATGCCTTGATTTAAATAATTCAAATAACTTATTTAGTCCCTCTACTGCCCGTGAGTTATATCCATGGACTCCTCTTCAAACCTAAGCTGAATTCCACCTAGGGGAAAGGTTTTAAAACAAATAAAACGTGAGTGAAAGGTTCAGTAGGACTATTTATTTAAAACATTTAATTTTAAAAGAAATTTTACTAATCAAGTAAATATTTAGAAAATGAACTTGAATGAGTAAATAGATAAATAAATAAATAAACAAATATGTAAATGAGAATCCAATAAAGACTTATCTTACCAAAACAATTTTATAGGTCGACTAGAAAGAATAGCATTTTCTTTTTTTGGGCAAACCATATGTAAATCACTACCGTAGTAGCCTAACTGGGTTTCAAGACCTGCCTCCAAGGTCGCGCACTACACGACCCGATCTCTGATATAGCATCATGCCCTTAAATATAATTATATATATATATCCTTCTATGATTATTAAAGTCTCTTTTACCAAATATAATCATTTATATTTATGAGGTTTATTATGAAAAATCACGTCAATTCTACCATTTTATGAAATCAATAAAAAAAATATATATTTTCAACCAATCATTTGAACAATTTTCGTTAAAAATTCCTTTGAGGCCAAAACATTTAAAACTAGCTACCACGGAAGTGGTATAAGTCCTACCTCAATACTCCTGTCGGTGTCCCACACCGTAATCCCGGTCCGCTATACGTTAGCTTCGTAGATTCACGTACAAACTTAAATGAATAATAACTTAGTTTATCAGTATCTAACTTGAGATATTTTATGTTACTAAATCATCTCATGGTGTCCTAGTGTGTCATTTAGGTTTATAAAATCATTTTACAAAGTTGGAATTTCAATTAGGGATCAAAACGGTGAAAACGGGTGAAAAATCACAAAATTTCATCATGCCCAGTCGGCCTACCGATCGCCATGCCCAGTCGGCCTGCCGATCGCCTTGGTTCAGCCAGCCGAACTGCACAGTTCGGCCTGCTAGAAAACTAAGTCTGGTCGGCTGAACTTTTCTAGGTTTGGCCTGTCGGTCGGATGAATCCGGCCTATCAAACATGAAGTTTGGCCTGCCGATCTGAAAAAATTTCAGAATTTTCCAAGCACGGGTCTCGACCATCCCGAGCCCAAATTTTTAATTTTAACCTGTTTTCTCAGTTCTCTGGCATGGGTATTATCAATACATGATAGAAAAACATGGTAGATCACTTTTTAAAGCTTTAAAACAAGTTTTAAACAAAATTTTCAAATAAATCCAAAAATAGAAAAAAATGAAAAATCTTGATTTAAATTCGTTTTTGATGAAACAAAGCTTGTATTCTAGTTATTCTAAGTTTATCTAATCTAGATTGAAGGTTTTCTAGGCTTAAAAAAGCTTAGATTTCGAAATGCAAGAAAAATTGAAAAATTTAAAAAAGTTTTAAAAATTTAAAAACTAACATTGGATTAAACTTTGAATCGAGTTTGTGGTTGCTCAATCACGTTCCAGAGCCTTCAATCCACCAACCTGAAGCTTGAAATTGAATTTTGTTTCAAAATTTTTGAGAGAGAAGGAGAGACAAAGAGAGAGAGTGAGTGAATGGGAGAGAGAGGAGAGAGAGGCGAGAAAGTGAAGAGAGAAGGGAGAGTGAGAGAGTTTAAATAAAGGAAAACGGTGGGCCGTTTCACTGTGTAAAAACCTTGTGCCGCCCACGGTTTTATAAAATGAGCATCTTTCGACATTTGATAAATTACTTTGTTTCAAAAATTCAAAATAACAATTAAAATAGTAAAGAGTAATTAAAAATCATTAAAATTATCGAAAACAACTTAAATCTGAAAACTTTACAAAATAACTGGATTGAGTTTAAAATATTCATTATGGCACACTAATCCACCATTTTACATATTAATAACATCTAATTAATTTTGGGGTGTTACAGTAATACAAAAGTCTACTAGTCATTTATTCTTCTTTGTAGCATAAAAATTGATAAACAATTTATTTGTTACGTATGTAAACTGGTAAGTCTTCAAAAAATAGCTTGTAAGGAAAAGGGATTTATCACGTAAATAATTAAGGTGCTAAATGTTATAATTATGAAAAGTGTAGGGTGTTGTAAATAAATCAAATATCCCCGAATTAAGAACTCAAAACCAAAAATCAGTCTCTAACACTATATTAAAGCCCCAGATTAAAGCCCCAGATTAAAGAAATAAACAAATTTAACCATAAATCTAAAATCCCGCTACTGCTAAACAACGCAACATAAATAGCGATCATCGTTATGATGGTGATACACAAGCATGTGATATCGAAGACCTATCACACTCGACACAAGTGAGAAAATAGCGTGCTCCACGGGTCGCCAGCTCAACATAAGGGTAGTCCCAAGTGTTCCTAAAATGTTTGCTAAAATTCGACCCTTTATTTCAAATCTTTTTAGTTTTTTGGCTAAATGAAATGCTTCATTAAAAGAATGATGGGTAAAACATGACAATGTACAACAAAAGTTACAAAGACCCAACTCGCCAAACAGACCCAGCAATATGATAAACACAACAAAACATAAGACAACTTCAGCCAACTAAAAGGAAACAAACATCCTCACTAAAAAAGGGTTTCATTCCACATTAACCCTGATGACACTATATGAGGAATAGACTAAACATTTACAACACCAATAAGATTGTGATGTCTATACTAGTTAGCAACATTATGAGTAACAAAGTTAATGTCTCTAGGAATCAACATAATCACTTGCAGTGCTGGGTTAAATCCTGCTTAATGTCAAGTTCGTTGATTCTCTTGTAAAGAACCAAAGCCTATCATAAATTACTCTGTCATACGTTGTCTTAATGTCAAATTATAGAGTGATTGTCGTAGGAACATCTTGTGTAGTTCTTTGAAAAACCGGTTCAATGACGCAATAGAATTTTAAAATTTTTTATTAATCAAAAGAAAACTAACTCATAATTCTATAGACAATAAATTAGATCTAATTTAACGTACCAATTAAAGACTGAAAACAATATTTCTAACTGAACAAATGTTCAAGAACAAATATCTACTATTAGATCTTCAATGTTATTCTCTTCTTTTATATTGTTGTATGTGTGGGCACAACTCAATAAATCTCTATCACCACTATGCTCCTTCCAATCACTAAAGTAGTGGGGAATAATGATTACTAAAACTGAGTTATATAAGTTCTACTCTCTAATTTGCAGTTAGGCAGTCTAAGTATAGATGAAGACCCCATGTTTCTATTTAGAGAAATAATAGTAGGAGCCAGAAGTCTATTAGAAACATGAGATAATCTCTCTCCTTCCTTATGTAAAGTTAGTGCCACTCATAGGGATAATCACTATAAAAATTCAATCAATCACGGTGTAGGATTCTGTAATTATCTGCACCATTTAGGATAATTCTAATTCAAACAATTCCAATGCAAAATAGAATTCCATTATTTAAAATAATAATCTAATTTAAGTAATTGTGGATAACTATTTATAATGCAAATTCAACTAGAATTTAAATTAGTTATTCAAATATCAAAATTTTTAAAATCTCAATTACCAATTTAAATAATTATTTTCTAGAATTAATTAAATAATTCATTTAATTAATTCTTCCTAAGAAAAGCAAATGAGGCGCCATACCTAGAATGCTCTGTGCCCCCTATTAGCCCAATTCCAGACTGTGTGTCAAGCGCCCCATCAGGCTCAAGTGCCATACTAGCATATAGTTTTGTCTTACCTATGGTAATCTATACTTGCCCAATCTATCATAAAGGAATTAACGAGCTAGCGTGATGGACATATATTGCCAAGCTTGAATAATAATAAATTAGCTAATTTCTAATTAATTATTCGTTTAGTTATTAACTTCAGTGCCACTCTACGATAGACTCGAAGCTGCACTATTGATAATATATCATATTATGAGACGTCTAAAATATAAGGCTTGTCCATGACCTCTTATATTATATATATCTTAATAAGTTATCCATAATCGGATGAATAACTTAATTCTATTTTACCTTTCAATTATTTAATATCAAAGCTCCATTATTTCACAATTGTAAAATTCATTTTTTTTTGTAACACATACAAAAGAAATATTATTCAGTTACCTTATATATTGAATGACCGAGACCTTATTATATTTTCCAATACCTAAAAAATGCCTTTAAAAAGATAACATTGACTCTTTGTTATATAGTAGATTCTGTGTTTGTAGATTATGCTTTTATCGAATATAGGTTGTATCTCAACATATCAATATTAGAGCTTTTGTTCATGAAAATTCTTGTGTTTGGCATATCAAAAAATAGAAGTTATAAACATTGAGTCATGATTCCTTTTCAAGATTAAGATGAAACATAAATGATTATCAAAGTGAATTAATTTAAGTTAAAGATAATTATTATTAAATCAATTCAGCTTTACTTCCTAGTCTAGTGTGTGATCACTGCTAAGTCACCATGGAGTCAATCGATTATGATGGCCAAGATAAACCTCCTCCCCAATTAGACGTAGATTCCTATTATTACCTTATCATGTATATAGTCCCTAGCTATATTCATAGATTCCAGACTATATAATTTAGACTATTAATCTCTAAATCGGATCTATCCGGATATAAACCCCACATATCCTTAATTCTAAGATTTGGTTCTAATAATCACATATCACATGTTTGCTAATATATAATCATTAATATAAAAGTAATATGAGGACCATTATTAGTTTATTAAATATTCATATTATTTTTTATTTTATCAAAAATATCATAAATGTAACTAAAGTATATATTTCATAGGACACTAATCCTAACAGCAATCATTATAAAATCATTTCCACTATCATGAAAAAGGCCTTGAACGTTGTTCACACATTGCACTATGAATGTCAAGGAGCCATCTGATGGTTGCATTCCTTTAGCAACAATATCTATGATCTGAATGTGCTCTTCATTATGTACTTTTTATGGAAAGTGGATGGCTAAAGTTATTATCGCACCATTGATACTTAAATATCTTGAAAAATTATACTATTATATATTACTAATATAATATTTTTGAAATTGAATATTTTATGCAATTTTTCTAAACGTAATTTACAACTGTATTTAATTTTAAAATTAAATAAATTTGGAATTAATTATATGATTTCAGATTAGTCAGGGTTGATTTGGAATTTCACACAGTGCATTACTTGCACCATGGTTGGTGCCAAAACTATGCTATAGGGGTACAGTGGGCGTGGTTTTTATGAGATGATATTATAGTTATATCATATGATTTTATGTGATGTAATAGTTATCAATGTAAAAAAAATCTACTTTGAGTAATTATAGACATTGTACAACAATCATTTATTTTGTCATATATAATTACTAATTGAGATAATCATGACACTAGTACAAACGGAACATTAAATTGTTGTCTAAATATTAGATGGTGGTCAGTTGAACCGTCGTTTAACCTAGCGACGAAATATGTGGTATGCATTAGATGATTTTAAAGCATCATTTAATGTTTACCTAGGCATCCATCTTGCACAAATTGTGGACTTTAAATGATGGTTTTGCAAAAAGCCGTCATCTAAAGTAAAGTTTAGACAATAGTTTTCTATGAAACCATCATCAAATGTCCACATCTAAAAAAGTGTTGTTTTGGTCATATTTCACATAGGTGGTCTAATATCCCATGATTTATCTATTTTATAGCCTCACAATTCACTGATTTTGATTACTTTATTCCACTCCTGCAAAAAATAAATATTTATAATAAGTAAAATATTTAAAACAAATATAAACTAAACAAAAAAATAGCAAATATACACAATCATCAGAGTAATTCAATAAACTTCACATTGATCATAAGTCATGCAGTTAAATGATTCAAATAAATATACAACAAAGTAAAATGCAATACAACAATAAAGGAATGAAATATAACATAGTAAATTGCAATAAAACATAAAATTACAATAAAACATATGAAATAGTTCATTAAAATACACTACAATGTACATGATTACTTTTTCCTCTTCTCTTTATTGGCGTTATCAACACAAGTCCATTCAACATCTAAACAGACATGTGAATCGTCATCGTCAAAAACATCAATCTCCTCCACCGATGGCAATCCTTTGCTAAAAGATGGAATATCATTGCATTCGTCATCATTCTCATTACCATCTTTAATTGCTCTTGGCTTCATCAGCACAATGACAACTCCAAATCCTTAGCATTGGTTGTATATAAAACTTGTTTTGCTTGCGATGCCATGATGAATGGATCATTTTTGTAACCCAATCTTCTAAAGTCTAACACCGTAATGTTGTCATTATCAACTTTCATGTACTTATTGTAGGCCCATTTGTACTTAAAAAGAGATACCTAGAGTCTACAATAATCAAGTTCCTATATGTTGTCAATATAACCATAGTAGGTCATTGTTCCATGCATGTGATTCTTGTCTTTTGTGGAGGAAATATGCCTAGAATCAACATGAAAACAAAAACTACTATTTTAGACTAGGTGCTTCTCATTTCTTTCTTGAGTGTAGAAGGCATAACCATTAATTAAATATGAAGTATATCTCATTATCGTGAATGAAGGTCCTCTAGCTAATTTAAACAAGTTGTTTAAGACACCTTCGCTTTGAGACTCATAAGTCTTGGCATATATATATACGCGTACCCACTCTCTAAATATGCAATTGTGTTCATCTTGCGACCATTTCTCATTTCTTTCTCTTTTGTGATTTTCACATTTTATTTCCTTTATATGGACCTATACAAATGGCTCAACCACACAAATAGTGTGTTGAATGTAAAGACATACATGTTCCTATTCCTCAAGAGAAATTGACGATGGGGTACCAGAAGGCATTACTTTAGGCACGATGTGAACCTTCTTTGACAAACCGATTGCTCCAACATTAGACAAGTACTCTAAGCGAAATTCCACAACTTTTTTGGCCATGTAATTTTCTATAATATAACCCATCAATTTATTTCGGTTCTTGATATAACCCTTCAAAATCTTTATAATCTTTCAAAAAAGGTACATCCACTTAAGTACACTAGCCCATAAAGCTTAACTTCATGTACTAAGTACACTATAAAAAGAATCATGATATCAAAAAACGATGGTAGAAAGTAATTATCAAGCATGCACAAGGTTTTCACCAATTCTGTTTATATTTTATCAAGCTTCGTTGGATGTATCACCTTGGAGTATATGAGTTGAAGAAAAAAAAAATTGTAAGTATTCCAAGCAATGCAAGTGGCAACAATTGTGTATCAATGTGTGACAGTTATGTGTCTTCATACCAACAAGGTTCAAATCCTTCATTGAACCAGGGCTTTAAAGTTAAAAGAATACCCTTCTAAAACTTTGACCGAAGCAAGCTATTCCCAAAACTTTTTATTCTCTTGTCTCGATCAGGTGTACTTTTTTGGAGGCGAATAAGTCCAAGCGCCTTGTTTCTTGAGAATTAAATAACTTCTTGTTTTCATTTTGACAAAATCCAATTGTGTATTGAGACTGTTTTTAGTTTTGTTAGGAATGTCAAACAAGCTACCCACTATTGATTCACAAACATTCTTTTCAAACTACATGACATCCAAGCAATGGCAAACGAAAAGAGTACTCCAATATAGAAGTTGGAAGAAAACTGACTTCTTTTTTCGAAGTCCTTCTCCTTCTAGCTAGTTATTCATATTTTTTCTCTTCTTAAAAACTACTTTGATATTCCTCACTATCTCAAACACTTGTTAACCTTTCAAAGGTCTTAAAACTCGCCTTTCTTTAGCCTTTTCATTAAATGTTTTCTTTTATTTACAATATGGATGGTTCATAGGCAAAAACCGTCTATAGCCATCGTAAATCATCTTTTAACCATGTTTTAACCGGAATGAAGATGTATTTTCATGAAAATATGACAATCTATTGAACTCTTAATGGAGCACCCGAATAGGTTTCCATATGTAGGAAATTCATTAATAGTTCACATCAACATTGCTCGAAGTGTGAAGGTCTCTTTGTGAAAAGCATCTTGGACTTGTATACTACTTTTTCACAATCTCCTCAACTCATCAATAAACAGTGCCAGGTATACATCAATGTCATTTCTAGTTGATTAGGTTTAGAGATCAATAAAGTTAACATCAATAACTTTCACTTCATGAATAAGTCAAGTGGAAAAACAAAGCTGATAAGAATGACCAGACAAATACTATGCTTTCTACAAAAATTTACTCTAAAGATTCATTCTATCTATAGATAAAGCAAGAGGAACATTCCTAGGTTCTACATTAAATTCTAGATTCTCTGCATAAAATGTCTTCCATCATGGTGAATTAGCCAGATGTCTCAACATGTTGTCGTCAATCCTCCTATCATGGTGCCAAACTAAATCCTTTACATGACTCTCATTGCAAAATAATTGCTCTAAGCATGGTTCTATTAGAATGTACCACAACATCTTTGTCAATACACCTTTTTTTCCCCTCTGATATTTTCTTAGATTTCTTCCACCTAGACTCATTACACACTAGGCATTCATCTAAGTCTCTACACTTTTCTGATATAGCACACAATCATTTGGGCAAGCATGTATCTTCTTTTACTCCATTCCTAGAGTACTCAACATCTTATTTGCCTCATATATAGTTGTTGACACTTTATTATTATCCAAAAATGCTTCATTTAAAAATTCTAAAAGTCCCGTGAAACTCGAATTTGACCACCCACCTGATGTCTTTAAATTTCATAATCTAATCAAACCGAATAGTTTGGTATACTTCAAACGCTATAACAATGTTTGTGCATCTTCCATCATTGTCTCAAATAACTCTGACCGATACATAAAGTCTTCTTCTATATCATACATCATATCAACTACGTCACTACCATCATCATTCTCATCAACATGACTAACATGGATATTACTCCTCACCACCGATGATGAAATAGGGACTTCCTCACCATGCCATACCCGTATTTGACAAGTCCAATCAATCCCCTATCAATACAAATGAAACCTAACATCATCGTGTGATTGTCTAAAATTTCTACAATCTACACAAGGACAATGAATCATACTCCTTTTGAAATTAACCTTTGCAAAAGCCACAAAATTCTCAACCCTCTTCTCATATTCATCATTCATCCTATAAGCATACATCCATTTCTTATCTATTTCAAAATTTATTTAATCTCACAAAAAATTATACAAGAAGAAATTTAAAATAACATATAACCATTTCTAACAAAAAGCCAACAATTTTTACAAAACCTAAATAAAACTTAACAATAAAATTATTTCAAAGAAACTAAAAAGTCAAAAAATAAAGTAATATAAACAATTTACCAACTAATAAATAACTAATTTCAAACAACTTTCAAAACAAATCCAATCGTAAAACCTAAATTAAACATAATTAGCTAAATTACTAAAAACAACTAAAACTAACATACCCAAATCAATCAAGTTCAATCTCACAACAAATTATACAAATAATTTATAACTAATTTCAAACTATTTATAATAAAAAAATTCAATCACAAAACCTAAATAAAACCTAACTAACTAAAATAACTAAAGAAAACAATCAATATAAAAATAATTACCAAACCAGAGGCAGTGACAATGACGTGAAGTAGCTGTGAAGGAATGACGATAAGAGGTAGTGGCAAGGGCGATGGAGGCAAGGCAAGGCCAAGGGCAGTGGAGACGAGAGAGGACAAGGGCAAGGATGAGGGTGAGTGATGGTCTTTGAGGGAGATTGGGTGACAATAACAGCGGTAGAGAGGGAGAGGTAGAGCGAGGGTGATGGTGATTGGTGATGGGGGAAAAGAGAGGGGAGATATTAAGGAAGAGAGAGAGAAAGAGAGAGACAAGTAGTGGGTGCAATAAGAAAAAATTTAGAAGGCTACTTAATATTAGATGACAATTTCTAGGAAATCATCATTTAAAATGAAATATTAGACGACAGTTTCTAAAAAACCATCATCTCAAATGTTGGAAAAAGGGGTTTATGAAGCAGCATAATTTTAAAAATTATTTATCAAACCACTAACAAACTGACTCATGATGCCTTAATTCATAACTTCAATGTTATTCTCTTCCTTAAGATCATTGTGTGTGCGCGTACAACTCAACAAATCTCCACCATAGCTAATCTCCTTCCATCTAGACTATGTGCTAGGGGAACTATGACCACTAAAGAGAAGTGATCAAAGCTTTACTATCTAATTTGCACTTAGGCAGTTTGAGAATAAATGGACCCTAGATCTTTAAATATAGAAGTAGTAGAAGGAGTCAAAGGTCTATCAAGATAAAGAGAAAATTTTTCTCTCTCCTCCTTATACAGTTGGCACCACCCATAAGAGAACTATCTCTAAATTTTCATCCAATCAGAGTGTAGGGATTTGTGATTATCAGCATCATCTAGGATAAGCCTAATTCAGACTATTTAGATTAAATAAGAATTCCATTGTTATACATAATTTAAATAATTGCGGATAATTACCCATTATCCATAATTAAAATTCATCTAGGATTTATATTAATTATTCAAATATAAAATTTAAATAATTAATAATCCAAAATCCTAATTATCAATTGAATAATTATTTTTCATAATTAATTAAATAATTATTTCTTCTAGAGAAAGCAGATATAGGCCCCATACCTAGTAGGCCCCATGCCTATTCACAATTGATGAGACTATGAAAATGCATATTTTTTAAGGTTAAATAACATTATTTTGCATTAACATTTCTCATTAAATCCTATACTTAATTGCATTTTTGTGTTAATAAGTATTTTTGTGCCTTAGTATATAAGTATGTTTAAAAATGTGTTTTTAGTGTATTTTTATGTTTAACAATATTTTTAATAATTTTTAAGTCCTCTTGGTATGTTAAATATTTGTTTAGTTTGAAATTAATTAAAACCATAAAAATAATTAATAGTAATTTTATTTTGAGTCTTAATGTGTTTTATATTATGTTTTAAGTTTGTAAACATGTTTTATAATATTTTAGTAATTTTTAAAAATATTTTCAAGTCTTCAAAATTATATTTATGTCAAACCAAAAACCTTGCAACAAAATGTTGATGAATTTCCCAAAGCATTTTTTGTTTATTTCTTATTTTTTATTTTTAAAATTTTTTGAAGAAAAATTTTGAAGTTGAATAACGCTTAATTAATTGAATTCCCAAATCATTAGGGCGGTCATATTAGACATATTTAGAATTCTCAATTTTCTTAGGTAAGGTTTTAGCCTTGTGGTCTTGGGCTCGAGTCCCAACGATGGGCTTTTTTGATAGAATCTAATAAATTTTATGATTATCCAAACTTACAAAACAAAAGACAAGACGTTAAGCTTTTCCTTATCTGGCGTGAATAAAGTAGTAAGTAAAAAGCATCTGTCTTTTTTTTAATTTTTGAATTTTTTTATTTTTTGTCTTTTTATTTTTTTGAATAATAAACTCACTAATTAAAATATGCAAATATTGAAAATAATATTCACAAAACATAGGGATAGATTACTTACCTGTTTTCTAATTAATTTAGCAATATAACAAAGTAATAACACCTCCTCAACAACAGTGCCAAATTTTTGTTGTATTACCTAAAAGGATTCATTAAACGTAGACATTTTTGAAGCATAGAAAGTTTATCGTTTACACAAGGAGGTTTAACGGTTGAAAAAGTAAGGGTGATTTTAAGGAGATTTTAAAGAAAAAATATTTTTAACAATTTTATATAAGATTTTAAAACATAAAACTAAAACGGTGATGCTTCGAGAATATCTCGGATGTTTCTTAACTAATACAGAATTTTAACTCTAAATAATAATTATCTAAAGCATTTGATTTATTATATCTTTTCTTATTAATTACAAGCAGTTTTACTAATTTTGTAAGTCAACCTAAAGTGATAATATAGCAAGCTATAATGTAGTAAGAGTTTTCCCAAAATAAGTAGCAAAATAATCATCTCTTACTAATAATTTGATGCACTAGTTATGAAAATTATAACTGCTTGCACTATAATTATAATTAACTTAATTTTGGGATAGAAAATATAGTAACAAATCAAAATTAATATATTTTAATAGAATAAATTGTTGCGTTAATTCTGGTAGAACATTGTCTTATTAAATGGTTTAAGAATACACTATACTATTCTTTGTCAATAATAAATTAAGCATTACTAAGCATTTACTGTGCCAGTTCATGCCTATAATGCAATAAAAGTTCTACTTAATAAACAGGCATGATTTCAGTATTATTAATATTAATTATGCAACACAACTAAATTGCATAAACAAAACATAATTGAATTTATACAAGAATTATGCAGCATAATAACATTAACAATAATTATAAAAGACTTAAAAATTCAATTTATTTCATAAAAAAATAAGCATTATGGAGTAGATATAGAGCTAAAATCTATACTAGAGTACTATATATATAAGATCATCTCTCTACCTTACTAGAGTCTCTACACTAATTAAGGTATTGCTTTATTATTTTCAATGAAGTTGGAGAATAGCATCTCCTCCCAAAAGGGGTACTGCTGAGCTAGAAGCTCAGCAGAAAAAAAAGGCAAGAAAAGGAAAATGGCCAAGAATGGCCATGGAGTAATGAAAAAGGGAGGCACCACCTTTTATAGTGAAAATATTTTACTATTCATAATTTTTTAATATTTATTTTAATATTATTTTATTGACACTCCAATCCTAGACTATGGCCCACACGTCCCACCAAGCCCAATGGCTCGACTCGCATATATTTCTGTCTTATCCATGGTAATTTATATTTGCCTGATTGGTCATAAAGGAATTCGTGAGTTGGCATTGGGACTCGATGGAAATATATGATCAAACTTCAATAATAACAGATAAATTAACTTCAGTGTCACTCCATTATATACTCGAATCTGTACTCTTGATAATGTACCATATTACGAGAATCCTGAATTTAAGTCTTGTCCATGACCACTCATATTATATGTATTCTTATAGATTACCTATAGTTGGATGAAGGATTTAGTTCCATTTTACCTTATGATTATTTTATCTCAAAGTTTCATTACTTCACAATTAGAAAATTCATTCCTTTTATATAACACATATCATCTAGCTAACATATGTATTCAGATGACTGATGCCTCATTATATTTTTTAATACCCAAATAATTCCTTTAAAAATATAACATTAACTCTTTGCTAAAGAACTTCGGATTATGTGTATACAGATTATGCTGTCATCGAATATAGGTTACATCTCTAACATACCAACAATAGAGTCGTCTTCATTGGAACTCCTACCTTTAGAATATCAAAAGATACAAGCTATAAATCTGACACATAAATGATTATAAAAAAGAATTGATATAAGTTAAATGTAATTATTATTATATTAGTTCACCTTTAGGTCCAGTTTAGTGTATAACCACCATTAGGTCTATCACACCAATGTGTCCACCATGGAGTCAATCTGCTATGACAACCAAGATAAGTCGCCTCCCAATTGGACGTAGATCCCCATTATAGTCTTGTTATGTATAAGATGCCCAACTATATACACAGACTATGTACCATATAATTCAAACTATCAATCTTTAAATCAGATCTTTTCGCATATAAACTCCATATTTTTCAAATTCCAAGATTTAGTTACATTCATTATTATGAAAGTAATATGAGGACCATTATTAATATATGAAATATTCTCATTATTATTTATTTAGACCAAAATGTCATAAATACAACCAAACATATTTATTCCGTTGGGCTCCAATTCTAACAATCTTCTACATGCCTAAGCGAGTAAATGTGACATATTATGCATTTCCATGCCTTACATAAAACCCTTGACCACCAAGGTCATAGTAAAAGGATAGATAAGGTTGTCATTGAACTATAATTAGCAAAAATGTCACACTACCACAATGCAAAGCTTCTAACAAGATGACACACCTCATTTTGCAATAGAAAACTTTAGATTTGTCTATAATATAGACTGTTTCAAGATCTTTAAGGAAATATCCTTAGCCATACAATTTCTTTAGATGTCATAGTGGAAACCACATATTTGACCTCTATAGTAGAATCATCAATACAATACTGTTTGATAATACACCAACTATGAATTCGCCTCTTAAAGTAAAATAGACTCCAAAATTGATTCTCTCGAATCCTTTTTTACTAAAAATCATAATCCATGAATCCTATTAGTGTTAGGTCCTATCTAGAATACACTAGCATATAAATTTTTGTTTAACAAAGGTACTTGAGTTATACGCTTGACTTCTTGCAAATGTTTTTTTGCCTAGGATTCAATCAATATCGACTTACTATCCTCATTACATAACAAATATTCAATTTCATGCAAAGCACAACATACATGAGATTTTCACTGCTTTAGCATTGTGAATTCTTTCCATGTATTTTCTTTCTTCTAATGTCTAAAACCAATCATCTCTAAAAAGAATGATTCTGTACCAAATAGATTGAAAACCTTTCTTAGAATCGTGTATTGCAAACCTCTCTAGATTTTTATATATGTAAATGGTTTTAGGATAAATCTATCATTTTATTCTCACTATTGTGAAACAGTTGAAATCCAAGAACATAATTAGCTTTTCCAAAATTCTTTAAGTCAAACTGTTTGGATAACCAAACTTTGACCAATGACATTGTACCTATGCCAATAAGTAGAATGTCATGTACGTAGAGAAGCAAAAAAAAAAAATCACCTTCCATCCTTAACAAGTTTATAACGTATGGTTCATCAAGATTTTGCTTGAAACTATTTGATTTGATCTCTTTATCAAATCTTAGATTCCAAGATCGGGAACTTGCTTTTGTCTATCAATTAACTTATGCAACTTACAAATCTTATCTTAGCCTTTTGCCTTGAAGCTGTCTGGTTGTATCATAAAAATACTATCCTTAAGATTGTCATTGTAGGATGCAATCTTGACATCCATTTGCCTTATCTCATAGTTGAGATATCCAACAAAGGATAAAAGTATGTGGATAAAGTTTAACATTTCTACAAGCGAGAAAGTTTTGTCATAGTTGATGTCCCCTTTCTACTTAGATCCCTTTGTTATAAGTCTAGCTTTAATAGTTTTCACCTTTCCATCTGCTTCTCTTTTTCTCTGGTAAATGCCTACTTCCAAAGACTCAAACCCTCCAAGTGTTTCTACAAATTCCCAGAGTAAATTGGAAGCCTTAAACTCCAATTCAAGGTTCATAGCTTTCTACTAGAGTTCTATATCAACATTCTTTATAGTTTCACCATATCAAGGAAGATAATCGCTAGGTTCAATGACCTTAACCTAAAATCTTTGTATTGATACTTGGCGGTTTGATAAACAACTCTCCCACTACAACGATGCTGCCTAGGCTATGGATTTCAATTAGGTTTCTCTACTATGATTGGAATGCTTTCCACATCTAAAACCTCTAAACTAATTCAATTAGTCCTTAACTCCTCAAGCACTAAAATGCTTTGAGGTTTAAAGTCTTGTATGTAACTTTTCTCAAGGAATGTTACATGTGTGAAAACCAATAATTCATTTTCCAATGGACTATAGAGTAATCCACTTTTTATCCCTATAGGATATCCTACAAATTTGCAAACTTCTAAATGAGATTCTAACTTCTAAGCCTTATTATCTAGGACATGTCATAGACCTTAAGAACTACTTTAATCAAAATCTCATTTAGAAGATAACATGAAATTTATAGTATATATCCCAAAAAAATGGACAATGCCAAATAACTCATCATGGATTGTGTTATGTCCAATAGGGTTATATTTCTTCTATTCGCCACACTATTCTATTGTGGAGTTCCTGATAAAATCAAATAGGATAAAAATCTATTCTCTGATAAGAGTCCTATAGACCTCTTGGAAAGAAAATCGCCAACTTGATCTAATCAAAGTGAATTTTTAAGTTTACCAAATTGGTTCTCTATTTTCGTACAAAATTTTTTGAACCTGTAAAAGTTTTACCCTCGTGGACAATTAGGAATACAAACCCAAACACGAGAAATTATCTATAAAATATAATGAAGTACTCATACCCTCCAGGTGCCAACAAGTTCATGCGAACACAAACATCCATGTACTCTAAGTCTACAACTTCTTTGGCCTGATTTCCTTTAGCCTAAAAAACTTTGATTATTTTTCCCTCCTTACAAGACTTACCACGGCAAGGTTTCCACTTCCAAGGAACTTAGAGGACTATCCTTAACCAACCATTGTATTATGTTGAGGCCTATATGACCTAATCATAAGTACCAAAGATATGTCTCATTAAATTTAGAAATATTAGCCCTTATAAAATTATCTTGTTAGTTTAGTGTCAAGCAGTGTGTACAACTTTGATTTTATGATGTAAAGGTTTACTAAAACCTAAATTCATCATCAAAATAAACATGTACTTCTCCTACTACTTTACTTAACTACAACACCAAAATCAACATGAAGCTCCTGTCAAGTAGATGTTTTGTTACCTATGCATATAAATTCACATATGATTAGTGGCTCTTGGATCTATGGCCCTCATGAGTCATTAAAATCTTCCACTAAACAAACTTTAATTTAAAAGAGATCGTCCATATTACTTTATGCCTCCCAAGCTAGTAGATTCTTGCAATACTTCTTGAAGTAACCAACCTTCCATGGTCAAAGCATGTAGCTTGCTTCAGATCCTATTTATTGGATTGTTGCTACTTGTTCTTCTAGCCTATCCTATTTATAGGATTTAGAAGAACTAGTAAATGTCAATGTTGAACTAATGTTCCAAATTTTAAACACAATCTCAAAAGCTTAGATATCCTTTACTATTGTTGTCAAGAACAAATCCTTCAACAGAGTTCTAAAGACCATCCCTATTTTGACACTTGCACCTATGTTGGCTCCATTTGATTAAACGTCAACTAAATAACCATGCATAAAAGGTATATATTCCTAAATAGTAATTTTAGGCTTTTGCATTCAATTCATAAGATTTAGAGATAAACATAAGTCTCACTAAGTGAACTTAGTTGGCAAATATATACTTTAGCTTTTTAATGATTTGCCTAGCAGCCATTTAATCTTCATGTTGCTCCAAGAAATTACCTAATGTTTGTTTATAGCAACACACCATCTCATTAAAATCTTGGTGGCAACTTTGGGCCTATAATAACCCATTAGGATCAATGTCTTTAGATTTCGATTTAACAAGGCTCATTTAGTACATATTTGTATTTTTTGCATTTTAGGTTCCTATTTCCAATCGTTAAAGTTTTCCTAGTTAGAGTCTTTAATTAAGTATCATAAATAATAAACTAAGTCACATTTTTGTATAACAAATATATAACCTATATTTATTATAAGAAAACATAACAACATTTAGCAAATAAACATACAATGATGCAAGTATGTCTATATACAAAATCTTGGAAACACATACATTATTGCGAGAATTCCTAGCCTTGTTCATGTAAACTACCTTGGGGTAGTAAAAAACAAACTAGTTTGGAACACGAATCTCATCCAATTAGTATATACCTACTAATTACTGCTTCTTTGGTTAGACATTTAATTAACAGAGCTCCACAGAGAGGTTGATAATTAAATTCATCTCAAGTGTATCCCCATAAATTTATGATCTATGACCCATAAATTGCAACATCAAGGCGTACAACCATGAATCATGCCTATAAATATTTTCCCTTAGGAAGTTCAATGTAGTATAGCCAGTGATGAACAAACCTTCCTTGAGGTTGGCAGCATGTAGTCTTGACATATGGACTACTAATGGAGACCATGGGTTTGCCAAGAACCCTTTCCCACTTAATATTTTGAAAACAAGATTTATGCAAACATACATGAATAATTTTATGAGTGGCACTCTATTCTACATGACATGTTATCAAACATATAGCAAATCATATCAAAAAGCCAGTAAGATAGCATGGCAACAAGCAATATGTACATATGGCCATTATATTGTGGCTCTACCCTAAAGAAAAAAAAAATAAAGATTACAAAAATAAACCAAATGTATATCGACCTTCACTTTTACACCAACTCCATGTATCCGTCTTCATGTTCTTAGATTCATTGAATAATCATTTCCAATAAAATTCCTAGAATTTGATTATGGATATTCTGCTTTATAATTTGACGACAAAGATCAAATTATTTTCCTATGTTCCAAAAGTAATTTAACTATAATTTTTTTTCTATGAAACATTAATATAATTATTCAAATAACTTTACCCATAATTTTCTTTCAACTGAAAATTAATAAACATAAAATAATTTAAATACGTAATTTTTTCCAATAGAAAAGTAATAAAATTATTCGATTGTTTTCCCACCAGATTAGGTATTTGGAAATCACCCAAAATCAAAATAGATAATATTTATCCATTTATGATTTTTCCTTAGATTAGGGATTTGGTGACTACCTTAAATCTAAATTTCAAATTTAGATTTATCCAATTAAAATCTTTCTTTCCAAATTAGATTACAAAAATTCAATTCTAATTAGTTCAATCCAATTCAAACTCAAAATTTTATTTATCCTTAATCTTGCTTTCTGATCACTATAGAACAAAATTTAAATTTTTTTGGTTTCAAGTAATTTTACCTACAATCTTTCCTCAATTAGAAATATTGTAAAAAAAAATTTAAATAATTATAACATAATAATTTTTCTTATTTAAAATTATTATTCATTATTACATTAATGATATAATATATCATAATATATTAAATATATTATTAAATAACTTACATGGGTTTGCAATTTAGTAAGCTTCACGTAGGTCATTTGTTTGTTGGGCCAGTAGCAGCCTGGTCCATGGTTTCCTAATTGCATATGGGCCAGCAGTCAACTGGCCTACCTAGGTTATTTAGATGCTACATTGGTTATTTTGTCTAAGAAAAGGATTATTGTAGGCAGAGAGAAAACAAATTCTCTTGTGTAATTCCATTAGGGTGCCAAACCCTAACACCCCACAACATGTAATTGTACCAAACAATATACTTGTTTAAACTAAAAAAATTGCAAAAAATTTTAGAAAATAGAATTAATTACATAAAAAACCCTACACAATTTTCAGTTTACATAAATTCTAAGAAAGCAATAAATTTTTAGCGGTGATGATAAACAGCATCCTATTACAATACAAATTCATAAATAAACCCTAGATACATATTTTTAAACTTTAAGGAACCATCACCGATAAAAGTTAAAAATTAATAACTAATAATTAATTGTCATTCACCATGCATTCGCATGATAATAAATAATTAACAATATCTACATATATTAATTCACATATAAAAACCCTTGAGTATCGTCTATCTAACTTATCGATTCAAGGCTTAAGGAGTGAAAATTAGATCACATAATTTATGTCTATCGCATAATCTTGAGTTAGCTCTGAAACTAATTATTCGAAAAACAGTTTGGTGAAGCAACAGAATTTTAAAATTTTTTTATCTAATTATCAAGAAACTAACTCATGATGCTATAAATAATAAATTAAATCTAATTCAATGTACCAATTGAAGATCAAAAATATTTCTAATTGAATAATTCTTCAAGAAAAAATCTCCACTATCAAATCTTCAAAGCTATTCTCTTTCTTTAGATCATTGTGTGTGGGCACAACTCAATAAATCTCTATCACAACTACACTCCTTTCAACTGGATTATGTGATAGAGGACCATGAACTGTTGGAAAATGAGTATGCAGTAGAATTTTAAAATTTTTTAAAATAAGAGTATTTTCCAAAATCAATCTAATAATCAAAGTATTAATTTACAAAATCAATTCAACCGATAAATTAACATGAATTATTAAATCCAATTAACTTAAATTTTAGCCAATCTAATAATTTAACATAAGTCACAAATTTATTGGAAAAGCACGTTTTATTGTTACATAATTTATTATGAGTTAGCAAAGGAGAATTGATGCACCTATATAGTACAAGCTTCGATAATTATAAAATATAATATCCCAGATACATATTTTATAATTATCAACTTTAACAAAAGCTTAGAGTTACATCTTGATCTATATAAATTTACAAAGCTCTAAATTAGCCAAGTGTTCATGACATATCATAATGTGTCATATCTCTGTAGGATATTCATAATTGGCTTAAGGATAAATTATATTTGACCTTCTAGATTATTTTTATTTTATGTTTCATTATCTTACTATTGGAAAACTTACTATCTAAAGACAGTATACCATTTGGTTACACATATGCATATACATGGTTGAGTGCTCCAGTCTTCCAATTACAAGACAATGCAAATATGAGAATATCATTGACTCAACCAATAGAGCTATGGATTCCATATCTATGAATAATAGGTCAATAGTATCAAGAGTCATGTCTCTAATATACTAGTATATATACCATAATAAAATCAAGATGTCACCTTTTGGTATATCAAAAGACAAAAGTTAAGATAACGGGCCCATTACTCATTTCTAGATTAAGATACAATACATATGATTGTCTAACGTGAATTGATTTGCACAAACGAAATTATTAATCCAAATTAATTAAACTTTATGTCCTAATCCTATACATTATCACCCATGACAATGTACCAATATTTCTACTCGCGAAGTCCCACTTCGATGGCCAATGCAAGCCATCTTCTGTTTGGGATGTAGATGATGTAACAATCTTAGTATAAATAAAGAGCCCAACTTTATTCACTCGATTATGGATCTTATGATTTAGACTGTCACCTTCAGAATCATGTCTTCCGTATAATCTGTCCATCATATGCTTGGTTCTTAAAGGTTTAGACTAACAGTCTCAGACTTTTATTTGCCTATCATACATTCAATAAATATGAATATAAAAAGGACAACATTTAGTATATGAACAACAAATAAATTCTTTATTGATAAAATGTCTCTAAAACATATTACAACATTTTACTCCTTAAGGCATACATATCTAACATGAACACTAAAGAGGAGTAATCAAAGCTCTACTCTCTAATTTGCACTTAGGCAATTTGAGAATGAATGAAGACCCGGGTTTCTATATATAGAAGTGGTAGAAGGAGTTAGAGGTATATCAAGATAAGAAGAAAAATTTTTAATGTCTTCCCTATACACAGTTACTGCCACCCTTAGGAGAGCTATATCCAAAATCTCAACCAATCAGTGTAGGGATTTATGATTTATCTGCATCATCTAGGATAACACCAATTTAAACAATTCAATTTAAATTAGAATTCCATAATTTGAAATAATTATCTAATTTAAATAGTTGTGAATAATTATCCATTATTCATAATTCCAATTCAATTAGGATTTAAATTAATTATTCAAATACAAAATTTAAATAATTAATTATCTAAATCCCAATCACCAATTTGAATAATTATTTTTAGAATTATTTAAATAATTAACTTATCTAGAGAAAGCAGATATTGGCGCCATACCTAGTAGGCCCTAATCCCATTGATAGTCTAATCTTGGACTTTCGCCCATGGTCCCATCAAACCTAGTGGGCCGACTTATGTATACTTTTGCCTTACCTATAGAAATCTACGTTTGCTTGATTTGTAGTAAAGGACTTCGTAAGCTAGCATTGGAACCCGATGGACATATATTGTTATACTTCAATAATAATAGATAAATTATACCCCGATCAATTATTAGTTTAATTATTAATTTCAGTGTCACTTTACTATAGACGTGATGTTGCACTTTTGATAATATACCGTATCAAGAGAATCCTTAAATATAAGTCTTGTTATGACCTTTCATATTATGTGTATCCTTATAGGTTGCCCCATATTCGAATGAAAGACTTAGTTTTGTTTTACCTTTTGATTTTGTTTTTATCTTAAAGTTCTATTATTTCGCTAATGGAAAATTTATTCCTTTTATTTTACATACAAAAGGAATATCATCTAGTCACCATTTGTATCTAGATGACTGAGGCCTATTATATTTTGTAATACTTAAATAGTGCCTTTGAAAAGAAAACATTAACTCTTTGTTATGAAGTTATAGATTCTGTGTCTATGGATTATGCTCTCAACGAATAAAGGTCGCATCTCCAACTTATCGACAATTGAGCCTTCATTGATCGAAACTCTTGCCATGGCATATCAAAAGATACAAGCTATAAACATAGAGTCATGAATCCACTTTGGGATTGAGATGTCTATCATGGCATCAATTAGCTCTGACGACCAACATAAGTCACCTTCCTACTTAGATGTAAATCGCTATTATAGTCTTGTCATGTATAGAGTGGTCAGCTGTATACATAGACTGTGGACTACATAATTTAGACCATTGATCTCCAAATTATATCTTTCAATATAAACTCTATATATTCCCAATTCCAAGATTTGGTTCTAAGAGTCACTAATCACATGTTTGTTAATATACATTCATTTTATGAAAGTAATATGAGGACTATTATAATTATACGAAATATTCATGTTATTATTTATTTCACGAAATACAACCAAATATTATTCCTTAGGGCACCAATTCTAACATAAAGCATCATATGGATTTTTGAAAAAAGGAAGTCTGTGTTGCACTTTTGTTACGCGGATATAATGATGGTTGTAGGAAAACTGTCAGCTTTACGCGTCATCTAAGATACTTTTTGTAGTAGTGTGAAAAATATTTATTTTAATTATTAAAATAAATAAAATATAGCCCAAATCGTATCTTAGATAAGTGCTAGATGTATTCTAGATGACTTACACGACCAAACCCTCTGTGGGTAGTGTGTATCACAAGAGTGAGATTCTACTTTATCACATTAACCTGATTTTGTATCTATAAATATACCTCAATGGTTCTATCTTTAATAGACTTTTCTCTAACCTCCATCCAGTGTTTTTGAGCTTTCGAGGCAAACGAACACTCTCGATTTTCCATCTCTAGTCCAAGCATGTGCTTGTGAAGTTGCCCATGCTCGTGCTTGGGTGCTCAGGATGTTGTCCAAGCATGTACTCGAAAGTTGTCCATGCAGCATTTTTATTGTCTCCAAAAAGTTCGCCCAATAGAAGCCTCTAGTTTATGAATTAACATGTCCAATGAAGGGAAGTTGAGATTTTTTTAACTTTTTTCCAAACGTTACCTAACAAGTTTATGCTTGGACCTGCCACAATAATTTGTCTGAACCTGCCAAACAAATTTATGTTTAGTTTTGCTAAACTAGTTTAGGTCCAATCCTACCAAACTAGTTTACCCTTAGCCTTGCTGAGCTATTTAATATTCAACTATTAACTGCAGAATTAACTTTATATTTTTGTGTCTAGTCTTGCTAAACTTGTTCAATTTGTACACGTCAAATTAGCTTTTATTTTTTTGATAAATTCATACAATTCAATCCTGTTGAATTAATTTTCTTTTGTGTGTGTGTGTTTAGTCCTGCTGAACTTGTCCCATTCAGAAATGTCATATTAACTTTTTTTTTTGTGCATTAAATTCTGCTGAACTTGTACAATTCAGACTTGCCAACTTAACTTTTTTTGGTGTTAAGTCTTACTGAAATTGTACGATTCAAACGTGCCGAATTGTTGTTATTATTACTACTTTTTTGTGTTCAGTCCTACTGAACTATTTTATATCCGGTCTTATTGAACTTGTTAACATTCAAGCCTACAAAACTTTTTGACTTTCGGACATGTTGAACATACGGTTTTGGTAGCATCATAGTTGCTTATGCTCATGTGTTCGTGTATATGAAATTTAAATTTATGCCTTCACCCTTTTTGTTTACGAGCTTACGAATCTTGATATGACGATGTCATGGTCATTTTGTGTCATTATAACTGCCTTTAGATTTTGATGTCCTTGGGGACTTTATAGCTGTCCATTTTTTAGTGTTACGAAGTATTGAACTTGTCTTGGTGACTAAACTCCATCGCTGCCACTTTGTCTTTATGTTCAAGCACGACAAAGTTGAAGTTATGGCTTGGCAATGTTGTGGTCCTTTATGTTTGATGACATCCACAATAAACTTTTCCTGTGAATCTCAGTCTTTATTGGAGTGATCGTTGACTCGGACCACTCTTTTCTTGGTGGATGATAGTTTCTTCTCCTTGTGAGTAGCTTTTGTTGGAGACTTTACACCATTGGAGTAATGGAAGGAATTTTCGTTCTTTCTCACATACTTTTCTTAGGACTTGCATATTTTCTTAGAAGAGTAAGACTTATCTTCTTTCCTTCTTGCCTTTTCTTCTTTCTTTTTTTTTTTTTTTTTCCACTCTTGTATTTGTAAGGATTTCTTCTCACCTTTTCCTTACCCGTGGCAATACCCGAGCACGTGCTTGCGTTTTTGCCCAAACCAGCGTCTGGATACTTGCCGACCAAGTGCTCCATTGCTTAGGAATCATCTCGAGCTAATGTTCAAGTTTTTTTTTTTTTTTTTTTTTGAGGAATTCGTAAGTTGAGTATGTCCTTAGGATATCACCCATGCATGCGCTTGGGATGCCACCTAAGCAAGTGCTCGGGTATTTCCCAGGTGGGCGCACGGATATTCTTGAGACAAATTTGGAACTTCGTATACCGATGCTTGAGCCTACTTTCATACGATGGATGGCCTTGGTATATAATTTCACTGAATGTTAGATGAATAACGATAAGAAGATGGTTAGCGAACCTGTCGTCTAATCCACTATTATAATATGTGGTGTAAATTAGACGATGGTCTTTACGTGTGTGAAACCTTCAAGAGTCCACAACGAACATATTAAATGATGGTTCTTGCAAAAATGCCGCTGTTAAGTATGTCATATTTAACGACGGTCTTCACAAAAATTGTCGTTTATAAAAAATTAAGAAAAAATCCTTTTAACCAAAAAATATTCTCTCACTAAGGCAACAACTTCTTTGAATATTATTAACAAATTAGACAAACTTGATTCACATTTCATCGAATAACATAACCAATGATTTTTAAGAATTTACTACTAATCATTCTTCTCATTTATATTCAATATGTAATATAAATATTATAAACAAAGTTTTATCTATAAAATCTAAGAATCAAAAAATGTTTTGAACATGATAGCAACCAACAACAAAAAAATAAATAATTCTAAAAGTAAAGGATGAAGGAATTAGGAGAAAAGCATCACGGCGAACATCACAGTGAGGTCATGATCGATGGAGGTGGAGAACATGGTGGCGAGGGACAGTGATTTGTGGGCACGGTCATGGTAGTCTCAATGGAAAAGGCAATGACAACAGTAGGGGTTGAAGAAATAATGACTGTGGAAGAGATAAAGGTAGCTTGGAAAGAAAAAAAAACTTTGAGTTTTGAGAGGGTATAGAGTGGGAGAGTGTGAGAGAGAGAGGGTGTTGGGAGATGAGTAAAATATAAAGGGATTGGAAAAAGAACCGGGAAGTTGAGAGGGAAAAAAAAAACGAGTGTAGATGATAACTCTAAAAAACAAGTTATTTATGTACTTAAATATACATAGTTTCGCTAGGTTTTTAATATTTTTATTTAATTATATATTTTTTATTTTTATTTTTGTTAATTTAATTTGATTTTAATTGAATTGATTATTCCTAGAGATGCAACAATGGGCCGAGGCCCGTGGGTCGGCTCGAGCCCGTCCTGCTATAGTGATGGGCCAGGCCAGCACGGCCTGGCACTGTTTACAGTACGGCACGACCCATAAATACTGGTGGGGTGGGTTGGGTTAGGCCAGTATATGTCGGCCTATGGGCCGGCCCAGCACGGCCCATGAAAAATCATGGGTCGGGCTAGGCTTGGGCCGGCCCTTCTAGGCCCATAATGGGCCGGCCTATCCCGACCCACAATGGGCCGGCCCATACAGGCCCACAATGGGCCAGCCCACTGAAGGCCCATTGTGGGCCAATTTCATATAAATATATATATATTTAGATATATTTTTTCATGTTCATCACAAGTGAACATGTCTGAGTATGGCCTTCTCCAATAAGTCATGTAAGGCCCATTGTAAGTCATGTATTATCACATCAAAAGACTATGCATTTAATATATATATATTATTTAATACATAAAAGAATTAAATATTATATAATATATATACATGCCATATTCACCCATAAGTGAATATGACATTAGATTTCCTCAATGCATATCACGTCACAATAGGCTTGGCATGTTCTTTTTCTTTTCTTTTCATTTCTTTTTATTTTTTTATTTTTTTTCTTGTAGGCATGCTTTGCTTTTGAGAAGTAAAGTTGAGAATCAGATGCTGAATCTGTAGGTCATGTATTATCACATCAAAATACTATACATTTAATATATATATTATTTGATACCTGTAAGAATTAAATATTATATAATATATATACATGCCATATTCACCCGTGAGTGATCATGGCATTAGATTCCCCCATGCACATCACATTGCAATAGGCTTGACAAGCTCTTTTTCTTTTCTTTGCATTTTTTTAAATTTTTTCCTCGTAGGCATTATTAGTATGTGTGGAGCATAATTATTACCCTGACACAGATTGCCCCTACGTAGAGGTTGTACGCGGATTGACCTTTACAGTAAGGTCGACGTAGGGGTTGGAAGGGGGGTGGTAAACCCCCCTCCCGGGGTTTGTAGGGGCGAAGCCCCCTGGGTGAAAATTTTATATGCAAGTTTATTTTACATGAGGGTAGTTTGGGTTTTTTACATAAGGCATGCTTTGCTTTTGAGAAGTAAAGCTGAGAATAAGATACTGAGTCTATAGGTCAGGTATTATCACATCAAAATACTATATATTTAATATATATATATTATTTAATATATATAATAATTAAATATTATATAATTTATACATGCCATATTCACCCGTGAGTGAACATGGCATTAGATTCCCCTATGCAATTATAAAGGGGCAGGCTAACATAGAGGCTCAGAATGAAGGCCTGCAATGCACAAAGCTGAGACGTTAAGTTTTCAGCGAATTGTCTAATCAAATCAGACTTGAAAGAGAAAAATAAAAAAAAAGATTTAAAAAAATAATAAAAAAATAAACTTTTTTTACCTATAAATAAACGTAGAACATTCACAGAGTTACTCATTCAACAAACTTCTAAGATCTTATGTATTGTCTTTTTTTTTAGATTACTTAAAGTTCTTCAAAAAGGAAAAAAAAAACTTGAAGGTACAATTTATTTCATTTGTTGTTCATTAATTTTGTATTGTTATAAGTTAATTTTATTGTATAATTATTTTATTTAATTTTTATGTTATGTTAATTTATTGTTATTTTTTATTGAAGCTATGTCATCATCACATAGAGGTAGAGCCAACGTTTCACATTTGGTGATCAACGAAGAAGAATAATTTAATGATCCACTGGAAGAAATTGGAGTTGACTTACTATCTAAAGTTGATGGCTCCTCTGAAGTCACTCATAAGGGCAAAAGGAAAGTTCAACGAACTTCACCAGTGTGGGGTTACTTTGATCTAGTACCACGTACAAATGAGAATGGTATAACAGAAGACTATGTAATTTGCAAAGTATGCAAACAAGACTACATAGGTAAATCCTCTTCTGGCACTGATCACTTAGAGAGGCATCGCAAAAAATGCGAAGCTAAGCATAGTGTAGGTGGTGTTGATTGTCGTCAACAAACACTTCAATTTAGCCTTGATGGTAGGGTTACCAATTGGTCATATGACCAACAAAGAGCTAGAGAATGACATGCTAGATATTTGGCTAGTGCTCAACAACCAATTAGTCTTACTGATGATCCAGCCTTTGAAGAGTACATTCAAAATACTTATAATCCACAATATATACATGTTTCAAGAACTACCACAAGAGCTGACACCATGAAAGTTTTTCATTCAATGAAGGAAAAATTAGGAACTGAATTTAGTTCATTCATTGCATCTGTTGCATGCACATCTGATTTGTGGGAAGGTCGTACCAAAACTAGTTATATCTATGTAATTGCACATTATGTGGATAAACATTGGTCTTTTCAAAAAAGGTTAATTGCTTTTCGACCAATGCCTTATCCGCATGATGCTAAGGCCATTCATGATGTCATCATGGAAGTTTTTGATTTTATGGCATTAAAGAAAAGGTTTTGAGCATCACATTTGATAATACATATGCTAATACTGCTGCTATTAACCTTTTCAAAACAATATTGAGACCACAACATGGCGAAACACTTTTTCACCAAAGATGTGCTTGTCATATTATTAACTTGTGTGTTCAAGATGGCATGAAGTTTTTTTAAGGTTATTTGGAAAATATTCGAATGGCCTTGGGTTACATGGCAAGTTCTGGCTCTCCGATTGAAGAGTTTGCTAAACTTTGCAAGAGAGCAAGCATGAAACCCATAAAACTTCCAACTGACATAGGACACTGGTGGAATTCAACATATTTGATGCTGAACGCATGCCTACTATACAAAGAGTCATAACCGCGCATTACAACTTGAAGAATCCAACTAAGCCGCTTCAAGAATTTGATTGGCAAATTGCTTCATGCTTCTACAATTTCTTAAAGGTTTTTTACGAAGCCACTCTCCAACTCTCAAGTGTGTATTATGCCACCTCTCCTTATGTATTACATAAATTGTACGACATTGCTACAACCTTTGATATGCATAGAGATTTTGACATGTTTAGGGAATCTGTTGAGTTCATGGAACAAAAATTCAAAAAATATTGGGAACGTGTTCTACTTTTGTATTGCATAGTCGCTGCATTGGATCCAAGAGTTAAATTAGCTAGTGTTGAATATTTGCTTAAGGGTATAGGGGAAAAATTAAGGGTGCATTCTGACATCATAACCATTCAAAATGTGCAAGCAAAAGTTAACAACATATTTACTGCATAAAATGAAAAATATGGAGGAGGCCAAACTGTATCCCCTGCACCTTTAGCAATACTACATCTGTACCACATGGTTCTTCATGGGCAGGTATGATTAGCTACACCGGATTTGGTTTCGGTGCATCATCCACATCTTCAACACATAGTGAATTGGAAAACTATCTAGAAACAAATTTTGTGGCATTCATTTTCAATGAGCAAGGTGGTGGTCATGATTTCAATAAGTTTGAACTTTTGTCATTTTGGAGATCACAATCAAGAACTTTTCCTATGCTCTCTAAAATGGCTCGTGATATACTAACCATACCAGTGTCCACAGTTGCAAGTGAACAAGTATTTAGTTATAGTGGTAGAGTACTTGATGAACGGCGTACACATATGAGTAACGATATTCTGGAAGCAGTAATGTGCGTCAAAGATTGGGAGGATGCTCGCAGAAGAAACCAAGAAGTTCAAGATGATTGGGTTGATGACCTTGAAAATTTAGACGTTTCTGATACTCCCATTGGGAATAATACGTTGTAATTAATTATGAACAATAATTTTTATGTTTTTTTTGTTTTTAGTAATTTTGTAAATATCTTATGTATAATTATCCCAATTGTACTCTTTTATCCTTACCAAGGTTTTGTCCACTGGGTTTTCATTGGAAAGGTTTTTAATAAGGCAATCATAAATAAAATATCTCTTTTTATATTTCTCTTGGCTATTCAAACTTTTATATTTGCTAATTTGTTTAAAAATTTAAAAATAAAAAATAAAAAATAAAAATAAAAAAAATTAAAATTTACATGCTTAGATGGGCTGGTCAATTTAAACCTATGATGGACCAAGATGGGCTGGCCCATGTAAAATTGACCCACGGGCCGGGCCGGGCTAAGATAATTTTAAAATGGGCCGGTTCGACTCGACCTATCAAAATCCTAGGCTGGCCCGGCCTGGCCCGCGGCCCGTGTGAGCCTAAAGAGAACGGGCCAGGCCAGGCTAGGTCGGGCTGACCCGTTCTTGCAACATTAATTATTCCCAATACTACTCCATCGCCATCACCGCCACATTATTATCACTACTATAATTATTATTTTCCCTTCCAATTATTTTATTTTACTCTTTTGCGTAAGAAAATAGGTCAAGAGTGACAAATCAAAAGGACAAGGAGGGTTCAAATTTAATTCGGGTTTAATGACCCACTCTCGCAGAAGAAAAAAAAAAAGCACTCAGTGCGCTCTTGGCCACCCGATCGGCCTCATCAGCCTTAGAACCCCATCAGTGCATGCGTGCTCTGAACGCTCGACTGAAGCGTGCCGCAAAAAGGCCACAGCAGGCCATTGTCCAATTGCCGCGCGCCAGATGTCACGCGTGTAAGCATACTTCCCAGCTCTGCACGCGATTCTGTGCTTTACGCCGAAAACGCTTCCGTGCTCCCATCTCAACACCCAGCCACATTCTGTCACATCACCAATGCCAGCGCTCCACCTAGCCTCACAACGACATGTGTCTTGCTGGCGTCTGCTTCTCTTCCGTTGCTTGCCGACGCTACATCCAAGGGGAATTAATGTATTCCGAGTTGCCATGGCATTGAAGCAACTTCCCCTTTTCACCAGCACATACCAAGAGGCGAAAAGAACGAGGAGCGACAGAGATCTGCGGAATTTCAAATCTAGTTCTCTCTTAAACTTTATTCTTCTTTAATTATTTTTGTTGCTTGTTGATGATAAAATCTTTGATTGTGCTTTTATTTTTATTATAGGATTGTAATATCATTTAAATATTTATTTTTAATTTTTCTTTCTTGATTTAATACATGTTATCTTACTAACCTTGTGTTTGGATAGGTGGTTTTTATCACTTTTTTAGTTATAAACAGTATAAAGTTCTCACATGCTATAGTAACAGTAAAAAAAATCACTATAGTGTAAAAATCTCATATACTACAACAAAAGTAGTTCTAACTAACGATTCCTACTACTCTTTTAAACACCCTTTAAATTGACGATTTCATTTTAAGCCTAATGTTTCTAAATGCTTGATCATCATTTAGTTGTTGAATAAATAACCTTAAACTTAGAAAAGCGAATTTCATGTATTTTCATGAATGGAATGCCATATGTTGTGTAGGACAAGAATATACTGCATAACATGTGCAGCCATTGAAGAGAGCTTAGATCTTAATGACCTTTGGCATTTTAAACTCATAGGGAATAAAGTAGATAATATATTTTTGGGTATTTCTATTTACTATCGGAAGAGGATTATAGATGTTAGTAAGGTAGCATAGCTATCAATTTGGTTTTTGAAAAAGACAGTTAAAAGTGAATTGTTTTAGAACAACTACAATTCTAGATATTTTATTCTCATGTTCTTTAGCTTATTTAGTTTATTTTAATTTTAGCTACTCATTTTCGTAATCGCTTGTCCATATAATCTTAGAGTTAATATAATTTTAGTAATTAATAAAAATTAAACATAATCTCCATGGAAATGATGCTCATTATTATTATATTACTTGTTTATATTTTTTTCATGCGCTTGCAGATTTGTAAATAAAAGGGATGGAGGGATGGAAGAAAATAGCTCAGAGTTATAAAAGGAACGAGAAAACTTGAATATTTTTTAAAAAAAAAAACAATGAATGCAAAAAAGTGTGCCTATTTTTTAAAAAATTTTTGGAGGATTTTGAGAAAGCCATCATCTAATATGCATGTGTAGATTTACAAAACACAAAAATCACTATGTCAACGATTTTTGGTAAATCGACGTGGTTTAATCTACAAATTGTCGCCGTGTTTGATTCTTGGACTTGTTGAGGCAGATATCTAATCATGCACTTTATCGATCTTATAAGTTAGTTGAATACTTTAACATGCTAAAAAGAGTATACTTATTGTAGAATTCGTCACAGCTTCCTTCTGAGTGTGCCCATGGCTTCTTGAAAGCCAAGATCCTTGTTCTCTTTGTTGATTTGTACATTCCTTTTCTGCTGTGAGATATTCTAACATCTTGCCACCAATGGTTTGTTTTTGTTTTTGTTGTTGGATGCCAACTTGACCTCTTTTAACTTGAATTTCCTAATGGACTCGGTGTACATTATTATTCTGAAAAATTTGGAGCGCAGACAACTTGAGTTTTGTGTCTCGTCATGCACTCAGCCGTACATATTGATTGATAGTGACAAATTCCTCCAACCCCGATGCGGCCATTAAAGTAAATTATAAAATAAGAAAAATAATATAAGAACACTGATTTTATTTAGATATTTTATTTTGACTTTTAAATGGGCATTATATCAAATTTTTTAAGTTCCACTTGGACCACATTTGTAATTTATTTAGCACGGAATGCATTTGATTGGACAAAACTAGCTAGTGTGGCATATCTCCGCTCTAAGCTGGCTTATTTTTAAGATTGAACTTAGAAGTTGCAAGTATATGCTTTACAATTCACAAAGAAATTGTTTCTTTATTGTTTTAAGCTTTACTATATCAGACGTGTGCATAAATTAGTCTTGTGCATGAGATTCGTGTATGATCCTATTCAAAGCGGTTGTTTTTAATGTGCATACATGTGAATTTAAACTACTTAATATATGGTTGTGGTTTTATTCTCCAACACACTAACAACGATTAGCCTGTGGTATATTAATTTGCACAAATAAAAAAAAAAAAAGAACCAAATTGCGTGATGTTTATTTTAAGAGAGGAATGCTATTTAGCAGGCATATCTTCACAAAATCTTATTTTTTGTCCAGGAAAACTAGCAAAATAACCACTCTTCACTCTCCAGACTATAGATATTATTTATTTTTTGCTTTCCCTCATAAAACCCATGTGAGAGATCCCTTTGAATAAATCTTGCACAGATAACATTAAATTTTTTCACCTGGATTAAAGCCCGTCTAAACCCTAGAAAGTTTGATATTTCAAATACAAGTTGGGGTATAGTAAATTTGTCTCTGGCCCCCACCGATGGATGACCAAAATTGCAAACAACACTACCTTTGAAGAAAGAGAACAGTACAGGTTATATGTGAGAAATAGCAATGTAGCAGAAGACGTTTCATTGATCTATAAAATGCACTAGGATTACTTGTTTGACATGTCTCCTGCATATATTATAAGTTTCTGTTTAAAATTTCAATTATAACTGATGTTTTAAGTTTGAGAATTATAGTATGTGAAAACTTTACACTGTAGCAATCATTTACTTTTTACTATAGTTGCTAATACTTTTACACTATTCACTAACTAAAACACCCTTTTGTTTAAATATTAAAATTTATTGTTTCTTCTACATATGCAGGCTCATATGAGATTAAGTATATCACGTACAATTAACGTTGCTTCGCGGCACGGACTCTTCCGAAAGTAGTTTTTTACGCGCCTATTGCACCTATGGCAGAAATCCTTTCCCAAAATATGATATGATTAAAATATTTATTAATTTATTTTGAATGATACGCATACATAGATCTGAAAACAGCGAGTAGAATAAAATCTTATTTGTGGATTTGACAAAAAGGTTTCTCATATAATTTGTCCCTTCCTCTGCACAAATTATATTTGTTTATATGCACACATATATATACATATACACAAATACTAATCCAGGTGAGATTGTGCTTTGCTCTATCTTTGATAATTTCCTGCAATTACTTTCTTTTCTGCCGCACATGTTCGGGCCGTGTAGTATAGGCTGCAATAGCTGTACTTGTCACAAACCTACGAACATTCTATTGTCTTGTAAAAATAGTTGTTTCTCATTGTCTTGCTGAGATCAAGTCATTCCGATTAATTTAATCTGCTAGTTAAGCCAAAGTTGAGGCTAGCTAGCAAGAATTGAGGAAACTGATATCATCTAATGGTACTCCAATTTGAGATCAGGGACTGTAATATTTGATTATGATGCCACATTAATTTTTTTAACTAATTTTTTTTAATTGTTTCTTGGAGTTTAACATTGTTATAACAAAGGAGAAGGAAGACAAGAGTATATTCCTTGTTCTTGTCATAAAAGAACTAACTGGCATCTTTAAACACTCGTTTTAAATTACTGATTTTATGATAACCACTAGATTGTTTTATATTTAGGCACAGAATTCAAGAAATATATATATATATATATAAAATATATGTGTGCAAACAGTGGATCTTAAGCAAGATCAGGCATTCATGGGTGTTTTCTGTCTAAATTCACTCATTGATAATAACATGATACAAATCTAGTACTTCAGCTATAGCATTAAAATTGTCTTAGACTTGGACCCAGTGAAGAGTCGAGATGAAGCACGTATCAATGTTGTTTCCTTTTATTATTAGAACTGATATATCACTAAACATGTCGGCCTCATTAAGATATGGTCCACGTAACGCAACCTGTTTATCTGACCCGTCAAAACAGGCCTAAACATGTCCTCAAAGAGCTTAAATATGCACATGACAGTGAAATAGAATTAAATTGGGCATATGCTTTATCTTCTAAAACAGCCAAGAATTTGATCCCTTTTTCTCCTGGCCATGTCAAGTGGATACATCAAGAAAACAAAGAGTGACGAGACAAAACCATGTTCTTTATTAAGGTTACTTACCTTTTCATACCCTTAAGTTTATTTAAAAACTATACCTTTAATTTTTAATTTCTTAAAATGTATAGTATAAGATTATGTTTAATACACAAATCAGTTAAACACTTGATTTTGACTTAAAATGTCCAAAATACCCTTAGATGAAGAAAGAAAGAAATTTGAAGTTAAATGCCCTTAAACAATTCAAAAACTTGAAGAAAACCCTTGTCTCGTCTGACCCACCCCTATCGTCCCCTTAATAGCAGTTCACATCTCAGTTCATCTCCAAATCCACAATGCTCAAATGAACCAAACTAGAAAAGATAATACCAAAATTAAAAAGTTGTAAAATATCGATCCCAAAATTGAAAGAAGAGAGAGCATCATCGGGATAGTATATAAAGCACAACTATATAGCCAAAACATAGATCAAAATTTTAAACCACGCGCAATATATCGAAGATGGTAAAAGCAAAAAAGCTAATCCTAAATATGAAATACCCCAACAATGCAATACCCACGGAGAACCCAAATTCGTCAACCGAAAAAAAAATCCATAAACAAAAAAATCTGCTAATCAATTACATTATCTCTTTCTAGAAACAAGGGTGCTTGATTGTTGTGTTCTAACGGTGAAAAGCATCCATATATTAAAGTAAAAAATAAAAAGTTGTTATAAAACTCTCATATGCTACACTGATTTTAACCAAATAAATTCTAATTACACTTTTCAAATACTTTACAAATTCATAGAATCCCCAAAGAGAGATCTACACCCATCTTATCAATTCCCCTAAATCCAGAATTAAAAATTCACTTCTAGAAAGCAACCGGAGAGCAATGTTGCTGTGTGTGTAAGAGAGAGAGACTTCAAGTTTAACGATGCTAACTTATACACGTTGCAAGCTTCGGCAATAGGAGGCCATTGATTGTTTGAACGGAGAGGAAAGGACTAGGAGCAAGGGGGTAGGAAGGGGAGGTGGAGGTGGAGGTTAGGGTTATGGTGGGCCACAGATAGAGAGAGTTTTATTATTTTTTGAAACTAGTTAGGTTTTTATGTTTTAATGTAATTTTTAAAATTTACTATTTGAGGATATTTTAGATATTTTAAGGTTGAAATTGAGGGTTGATGGAGAAAAAAACATGAATTTATATATTAAATATAATTTGATAGTATTATTTGATGGGATTAAAAATCAATGAATATAGTTAAAGCACAATCTTGCATCATGACACTTTAACAATTTTATGTGAACGATAAAATGGCTATTATAAAAGACCCAACACACTAGATTTATAATATTACAATGGTGAACACAAGTCCAATGGTCATCTTAGTCCAAAAAGCCATTCAAGTCATAGTTTTAATGGGATGACATATAAGATATCTTTAGAGTGTTTTTAGGTTTACTGGATTTTAAACTAATTACGAGCCTACAAATTGAACTAAGAAAATAGTTAATTAGAACTTAGTTCAAAAACCATGAATTTATGAAATTTCTAAATTAGTTAATTGAGGTCATATGGGCTTAGTAATGATAAGATAATCAATTAATTATTTAAAATTAATTAATTATCAAATCTTAATACAAATTGAAGGTAATTAAAGAAAATTAAATATTATGAGGATTTAATTAAATAATTAATCCTAATAATAAGAATAACGATTTTGACGGTCCATTGAACGATTTTGACGGTCCATTGATAAAAAGGAAATATGATTTGATATGATGATCAAAATTCTTATAATTATGCTAGAATCTAAATAGCGTAAATAAAGTTATTCTTACACACTCTTAATGGGTTTTACATAGAATTGATTTCCACTAGAGGACAAGGAATTTAAGGCTAATATAGAGAAATGTACTAAAAAAAAAATAAGTAAGTAGAAATCTCGCCTATGTTACAAATAGTTTTAAAAGAAATGTTTCAAAAGAAAAATTGTAAGCATATTTAGTTTTATGTTAAAGTATGCTGTGCCATGCCATATTACATACCTACTAAAATAGTTTTAGTGAAACTCTTAGAGAAAAATTTAATTTGAGTGTCATACCAATCTCTCGACCCACTTGGAGGCTTAAGATTTAAAAACAAAACTAAATTTGATCGCGATGTTGTTGAGAACTTGCAAACCCTAACTTGCCATTGACCACAAGCATTTGTACGACTACTTAGGCCCGGTAAATTAATAAAAGATAACCATAACTAAGTATAATCGGCACATGCATTTTATTGTTATGTATTATTTTAAATGTTTTGCAAGTTATAGTTCCTATTTGCTGACCAAAAACTCATCGTAATATATTCATACTATAGATAAACAACTAGTCAATCTTATTTGACGGACAGTTATGAAGAGACGGATGATCAATGTAGAGTAATAGGAAATAGATACCGTGTGCTTTAATTTCCACACTAGTTTTTGTTATTTACGACTCTTTTGTTTATAAGTGATACAACATAACTGTAAGTAATATGTATGTATGTTTGGACGACTGTTGAACCATCAGAATATGGTATTACTTCTATTACAACTAAAAGTAAAAATGATTTTTATCATAAATTAATTAGTAAATTCATTTAAAAAATGTTCTGTAAAATTACGTAATCTATAAAAATGTATATTTAAGTAGTTAAGTGATGGCCATATAAGTAGGGTCACTACAGGGTTAGGGTTTTGGGACCTACTAGCTAAGTTGCCCTCTACAAAATCTGAACTCTATGTGGCACCATGCATTTAAAAAAAACACGAACCAACCAGAAAATCTCACACAAGTTGGTGATTAAAAATTGTTTAAACATGTCATCTCACTTGGTTATACTTATCACTACAAGAAATTATTGATTACACGACCTTTATTTTACGACCATTTCCTAAAAACCATCGTGGTAAGGTAAAAAAAACGTTGTAAGTTATGCCCGTAAAAACGAAGACTGTCGTGGGAAGGGACCCGAGATACCACGATGGTTTTTTGAAAAACTGTGGTGGAAGACGTAAGCTACCATGACAGTTTTTTTGAAAAACCATTGTAGTAGCTCATATATTCCATGACAGTTTTTTAAAAAACCATCGTGGTATCTTGGAGCTACCACGACAGTTTTTAAAAAAACCATCGTGGTAGGTATGAATATATTTCATGATAGTTTTTTGAAAAAACCGTCGTGATGGCATACTTAAAACCCCCCTTTCCTACCTCGACATTTAGACACATTTCAGAAACACATTTCACAAATAAAAACACAGACCCGTCTGAATCAGCCACTACTGTCATCTCTCTCCACCTCCACACTCCTTAATCTCAGCCCAAATTATAAGTTTTTGTTAGAAATTCATAAATAGTTGTTGATTGTGTTGTATAATTAATCCAAAATTGATAAATAGTTGTTGATTTTGTTGTTTATTTTATGAAGTTTGTATTGTGGATCATGGGTATGATTTCTTCGTTTTATAAGGAGTATGTGTAACTTGTTTTATGATGGGGGATGTTTTTGTTTTATGATTAATTAAAATATATAGGTGGGTATATATATAAATTGTGAAATTATTTTTAATTAAATATTTTCTATTTATTATTTTGATTTAGGAATTGCAAAATGGATAGGAAATGGATGTGGGATTTTCGATTGTCTAGAGAGTATGTGAATGGTGTGGAAGAGTTCTTGGATTTTGCCAAAAGTCAAGCAAATGGCGATAAAATTCGATGTCATTGTGTTCAATGTGGAAACCATAGATTGCATCCAATTCCAATTGTTAGAGGACATTTATTTCGAAATGGAATTATAAGTAGTTATCAAATGTGGTATTTTTATGGCGACTCTAATTTCAATCCAACTTTACTAAGTAAAGAAAAGCAAGCTGTTGTGGAGGATAATATGGAGGATTAAGACAATATGGTTGACATGGCCAATGATTTAGAAGAACACTTTATACACTATCTGGATTTATTTGAGACAATGATGAATGATACATAGACACCCGTGTATGAGGGGTGTACCAATTTCACTAAATTGTCTACTTTAATTGGATTATGGAATTTGTAAGCATCGGGTAGGTGGTCAAATTCTAGTATCACAAAGCTGTTGGAATTTTTAGAAAGGTTTCTACCAGAGGAAAATAATTTACCAATTAGTATGTATGAGGCTAAGAAGACTTTAAGCACTTTGGGAATGGATTATGAGAAAATTCATGCTTGTGAAAATGATTGTGTTCTTTATAGGCATGAGTATGAGGATGAGAATTACTGTCCAGTTTGTCAACAAGCAAGGTGAAAGAAAGGAAAGGAGCCAAAAGATGGCAAGAATGGAGTGCCAAAGAAAGTGTTATGGTACATTTCACCTATACTATGTTTGAGACATTTATTCAAAAACCCAAAACATGCCAAGAATTTGACATGGCATCATGACAAACGGGTGGATGATGGTATGCTTAGACACCTAGCAGATTCACCACAATAGAAAACTTTTGAAGCCGATCATCCCAACTTTAGTGCAGGTCCAAGAAACATACATTTTGCTTTGTTGACGGATAGAATGAACCCACATGGTAACATGACTAGTAGGCGTAGCACTTGGCCTGTAATACTTGTTAACTACAATCTCCCTCCGAAGATGTGCATGAAACAGAAGTTTTTACTGTTGTCTTTATTGATTTTGGGTCCTCACCAACCAGGCAATGACATTGATGTATAGTTGGCACCGTTAATCGATGACCTAAAAAAGTTGTGGGAAAATGGAGTTGAAGTTAGAGATGCTTACCAAAAAGAGACGTTCACACTCCATACGATGTTGATATGGACAATTAATGACTTTCCCGTATATGGCAATTTATCTGGTTATTTGGTGGAGAGTTCTATTAGTTGTCCTATTTGCATGATGGAAACGTCTCACAAACGGTTGAAGAATGGAAAGAAAATAGTTTTTCTTGGTCATAGAAGATGGTTGCCAAGAGATCATTGCTACCGCAAACAAAAGAAAGCCTTTGATGGCAATAGTGAAGAAAAAGACCCTCCTTGCCCTTTGACAGGTGAACAAATATTTGAAATGGTAAAAGATATAAGAGTCATATTCGGTAAGAGAAAGTGAGGTAAAGAGGAGACGCGAAATGATGGAACATGGAAAAAAAGATCAATCTTCTTTGATCTTCCTTACTGGAAGACACTTTTTGTTCGTCATTGCTTGGATGTTATGCATATTGAGAAAAACGTTTGTGAATCCATAGTCGGCACATTGCTCGACATTCCAGGCAAGACTAAGGATGGTGAAAAAGCTCGGTTAGATCTTATGGAAATGGAGATTAGACCTAATTTGTTTCCCGAGAAAAAAAGGAACCATACTTTCTTATCTCAGGCAAAGCACACGTTATCTAGAGTGAAAAAGAGAAAGCTTTGTGAATGGCTTGCTTCATTAAAAGTGCCAGACGGATATTCTTCAAACTTCAAAAAGTTGGTGTTGTTGAAGGATTTGAAACTTATTGGCATGAAAACACACGATTGTTATGTGTTTATGCAGCAATTACTACCACTTACTTTATAAGGAATTCTAACAAAGGATGTGAGATTTGCAATTTCCAAGTTGTGCTTGTTCTTCAATTCAGTATGCTCGAAGGTCATTGATCCACTTGTGCTTGATTCACTGCAATCGGAGTTGGTGCAAACCTTATGCATGCTTGAAAGTATTTTCCATCGGTATTTTTTGACATCATGATTCATTTAACGATGTACTTAATATGTGAAGTTAAGTTATGCAGACCGGTGTATTTGAGATGGATGTACCCATTTGAAAGATATATGAAGGTTTTGAAGGGCTATATGAAGAATCGAAATAGGCCGAAGGAATGTATTGTAGAAAGTTACATAGTTGAGGAATCGGTTGAATTTTGCTCCGAGTACCTATCTAATACGGACACAATTGGGGTGCTAAAGACTATGAACATTGAGGCTAGGGGACTCTCTATAGGCAATCCTTCATCAGTAAATCGAGAAGAGTGGGAGCAAGCTTGTCTTTATGTCTTGCACAATGCTAATGAAGTGAAGCCTTTCACTGAGGTGCACATGAACGAATTAAAAAAAGCATACCCAAAAAGAGTAAGAAATGAGAAGTGGTTGCAAGATGAACTCAACCAGACCTTTCGGTTGTGGATTAGAGCACACATCTATGGCAAGTGCTCCACATCATAAGATGCAGGCATGTCACAAGAGTTGAAGAACCTAGCTAGAGGACCATCATCAATAATTACAAGGTACACGTCATATTCCATAAATAGTTATACTTTTTACACTCACGAAAGGGATGAGAAGCATCCGGTGCAAAATAGCAGTGTGACTCTCTATGCTAAGGCTATGCATATGGCCTCTGCTAAGGACAAGAATCTGGTATATGGGACCATGAACTACTTTGGTTTCATTGAAGATATTTGGGAACTTGATTATGGGGGATTACACAAAGCACTTTTTAAGTGCAAGTGGGCCGACAATAACTATCTTAAGAACAACGATGACAACATCACGGTGGTTGACTTTAGAAGATTGGGATACAGGAATGATCCCTTCATTATGACATCACAAGCAATCCAAGTTTTTTATACTATAGATCCCCAAGATATAGAGTTGTCTCTAGTCGTCCCGACAAAGTCAAGAATAGTTATCGACGGTGAAGAAGTTGATGAAGATTGCATAGACATCCTTTCATTCACAAAGGGATTGCCACTGGTTAAAGAGATAGATAATTTTAAAGATGATGTTTCGCACTTGCTTCGTGAAGATGTGGAATGGACATGTATTGAGGAACCAATAAAAAAAAAGATAAAAAGATGAGCATCAATAATTTGTATATATGTTAATTTACTTGGAACATTTGTCTTTAATTTATTGCATTTTTCAATCTTTTCTTAATTTTTGTATATCTATTTATAGTTAGATTTCTAGTGAAAACGGAGATAAAGTATACATTCTGGGCCATTGGATGCTTAACACACAGGCTAGCCACCCTAGGCAGCAAAGAATATTATATGTGTAAGAAATATTTAAGACAATTTTTTTACAACGGTTTTCCCAAAAACCATCGTGGGAAGCTTTTAACAGCGTTAAAAATGTTGTGGAAAGCAGTATTTTTCCATGATAGTTTTTACAAAAACCGTAGCGGAAGATTTTTTTACGACTGTTTTTGCTAAAACCATAGTGGAAGATTTTGTCTTCCATGACAGTTTTTGTTAAAACCGTCGTGGAAGAATATGATTCTTCAAATTTTTGAAATTCGCGCCTATCACCTCCAAGATTCCTCACACTCTCTCTAAAGGCCCTTTTTTTCTCTCTCTAAAATCGCCTCCACTGCGCTACCATCACCTCCACCGTGCCGCCGTCACCTCCACCGGGCCGCCATCACCTCCACCGCTAGTAAGCTCCCCCTCCCTCTCTCTCTCCTCTTCCTCCTCGCCCCACCCACCCCCTTCTCCCCCACCCCCCACCCGCCCCTCATCTAGCCTCCCCACCCCCCATCCGCCCCTCGCCTAGCCCCCCACCCCCACCAGCCCCTTGCCTAGCCCCCTCGCCCAGCCCCCCCACCCTTACCCCCACTCGCCCCTTGCCCAGTCCCCCCACCCCATATTAAATGTTTTTGGTATGTTAATTTAATTTTCATTAGTATGTGAAATTGTTTAAAGTGTAATGTGAATATGTGAAATTGTGTAATTGAAATTATAAAATTGTGAATATGTGAAGATGTAAAATTGTGATATTATTTAATTGTGAAATTGTTTAAAGTGTTATGTGAATATGTGTAATATGTGAAATTATGTGAATATGTGAAATTGTGTAATTGAAATTGTAAAATTGAGTCTATATGTAGTTGAAATTCTGAAATTGTAAGATTGTTAAGATGTAAAATTGTCATTTTATTTAATTGTGAAATTATGAATATGTGAAATTGTTTAAAGTGTTATGTGAATATGTGTAATATGTCAATTTCTAACATGTTTATTTACAATATGTTAATTTATAAGATGTGAATTTATAATATGCGATTTTTAATATGTTAATTTATAATATGTCAATTTTTATTGTAAGATTGTAATTTAATATTAGTATGTCTGTGTTAGTTTTGGCTTACTTTGAACAGGTACAATGTCTTGCGAGATCAATAGTGACCAATACAAGGACGAGTACGAAGACTGCATTCCATCTTCATCGCAATATAGCAAGGGAAACCAACGCAGTAAGTCACAAAGGTGAACTGAATTTCATTTGAAAGTAGACTTTGAGCAAAGGGCTACATTAATGAAAAAAATTCATCTATGAGAAAGAAAGGTTTAAGAATTGAAGTGACCTTTGATTCAAAAGGCTAATAGGAAGGCACACTCAACCATGAATTAAGCAGTTGGATTGAAGTCCTCAGCCGAGAGCACGTTCCAATATGGACAAAAGATTGGACGTCTAAGGATTTAGATAAAGTAAAAGATGTGATTCGAAGAGAGATATACGAAGCTTTCACAGTCGACGATTGGTGTAGGAAAAGGGTTTTGAAGGTTTGTGGTGAATTAGCAAAGGAGTTCAGATCTGACCTTTACATTACCTTCGTACAGCCATACCTTTCCATTCCAGTGGAGGATGAAAATATATATAAACGGCCTCCTATAGTAGTACACTACTATCCCTCCATAAATGATGAAGATTGAGAAGTTTTTGTGAGGTATTGACATTCCACTGAATTCCAACTGCTATCATCAAACGCAAGAAAAATAAGAGCAAAAAATGAATATTGTTCTATGGTTGGCTGAGTCAGATATAGAAAGCTCAAGTAATCCTTGGTATGTCAATATTGTACTCATATTACATAGATCAATTATTCTATCATTACTATGTTACTAACATAGCGTAACACAGTTTGCAAAGACAGACGTGCTACCAACATGGGAAGAGTTGTGAGTCAAATCACGTCAAGGTCCCGATGGCCAGTTCAAAAATCCAAAAGTAGTAGAAATAGGAAACTTGATTGTAAGTTTACTGACCACGAACAATTATTTTGTAATTTAATACCAGATGAAGGATTACTTGAACAACATGGTTGTGTTGTTTTACAGGATGAATACGCAATGCAACAAAGTCAAGGGAACTTCCAATCGATTAGTAATGATGACATTTTGATGAGGGCACTAGGGAAACTGAAACATTCAAGACGTGTTCACGGTCAATCGAAGTATGTGAAGCAGTCTCAATACTTCGACCTCCAATCAAGCACTTCAAAATTGGATTCTCAAATGTCAAATATGTAGATGGAGATTGTAGAACTATGGGGTCTTGTGATCGAGCTCATTTCCCAAGGACGTGCCAAGTCGACGGATGATAGCATCTCACAACACAATAGCTTCAAAGCTAGTTGTAATCCTCCCAATAACGTAGTAGAAGCTCCAGAAGTCCAATTGTCACCTCCTCGTCAAGAGCCCGAACAATGTAGGCTCTTCGTTGAGGATAGAGTTAATGGTGGGTGTGCATTTGTTGCGCTTGGGAAGGTGTGGATGGCGAGTCTTCCAACTGATACAGTTCAGGGACAACTATTAGGGGAAGAGAACGTACACGTTAGCATCACTATCATCAGAGTTAGAATAGCTGAATTTCCTGTTCCAACACTTGCAGCAACAACTATGGGTAAAGTAGCCAGAAGCTTCATCGAATGACCAAAGAGGTTAGTTGAAGTAATCACATTCACAAAGACAAGTCGAGCTCCTAGCCATGTTCCACAAGATCTAAACGGAAAGAAACGCCAAAAAAAGAAAAGCTCTACAAAAGCAAGGGAGTTACAACCAGAGGTACAACAGGAACAAGAACAAACCGTTGCTAATGAGCAACTGCTTGCATTTAACTTCGCTTTAGTATCTCCAGAATTTATGCAGTTGGCTCTATACGCACATTCTTTCATGCGTGATGGGTCGACGATTCAATGCTCGATACTAGTAAATGTCACTGGAAATGAATTGCCTATTTATGTAGGGTATGAAGAAGTTTACTACTTCATCAACTTTGATAAAATCAGGGCAAACTGTATCCTGGTTTACCTCAGGTAATAACTCCAGCCTTATTTCATATTTTTAAAATATTGGTAGAGTTGTAAGGTGCTTTAAAATAATTGACCGCATTGTTTTTTATTGTAGTTTTTTGGCGAAATATTGTGAACTTCAAGGCATGGTGCAAAATTTTGGCTTCATATCTCTGGCCATTGCTTCCAGTGCTGCAAGAGACCTACAGAGTGATCGTAGAGAGTGTGCCATATCACTCCTCCACCTATTAGCTCAAGCACTGAGGGGGAAATTATTCTTCTTGCAATACAATGTTGGAGAATATTGGATGTTGGGACTTATTGCGCCATGGGAGGACCAAATATATTGGTTTGACCCCCTCGGACACCCACTTCCTGAGGATTTTGTATCAGTCACGAGATTGTAAGTATTAATGTTCTCTTATAAAATTAATTGTTTTAAGTCCCACATAATTGTATCATCTATTAATTTATTATTTAAACATGACACATTGTTAGGGGGCTTAACGATTGAAAGCTTCAAACGAGAACTGGTGTCATAAACCGATCGAATAGAACACTATTTTCAAACGTAAGTGTCCAAGACTACAAGGAAACATAGAATGTGGTTTTTTTATTCTACGTTTCATGGGGGATATAATTACAAGTGGTATACAAGCCTTAGGAAAAAAAGATTTTTATATCCATACAAATATACATGAAGTTAGATCAGAGTGGGTACAATTTGTACATAGGTATGTGCTATTTAGATAGGTACACGTCATAGTAGATTAACAAATTGCTCAAAATAGCTCAAATATAAAATGATCTCGTAAATACTTTGTAATTTTTAATATACACCAATTATTATAGGCAATTAAGGCATTGATGTAATGGATAACACACGGAACTGGCCATCTGGTGGGAAATAGAACAAAACCGTAGTGGAAACCCTAGGTTCCACAACAATCTTTGATCAAGACCGTCATGGAACCTACGGTTTCCACGATGGTTTGCTTGAAAACCATCATGGAAACCCTAGTTTCCACGACCGTCTTTGAACAAACCGTCGTGGAAACCCTAGTTTCTATGATAGTCTTTGAACAAAACCGTCGTGGAACCTAGGGTTGCCATGATGGTTTTGATCAAAAACCATCGTGGAAAGCCTAGGTTTTATGACGGTTTTTGATCAAATCACTCCATACATCCTAATCCCGTGCCAATTCTTCTATTATACGATGGTAAAAAATCGTCGTGAAAACTCCATGTTGTACCATGACAAAAGTTTTCACGACAGTTTTTTAACCGTCATGAAATTTTTCCATGACTGTTATAAATAGTCATAGAATCCACATTTTGTAGTAGTGCATGTTTGGGTATCGATTATTTTCTAAAATCATTTTCTTTTAGAAAAATATTTTCAATGCTCAAAATGTGCAAGAATATAATTTATGGCCAAGACACTTTAAATATCATGGCTAGAAGAAAGGGGTACAGAATCCTACCTCAATTCCTGGCACAGGACACCTCTTGCAACTCCATACCAAACCATTATATGTTAGCTCCTTATGGACAGTGGCTAACCTCAAGAAAATCCTCAAAGATTAAAACACATACTCTAAGGTCAAAGTGAATGTATAACTAGTATTCATAAATGGTTTCTTAGGATTCCTCATTCATTTTAAATCTTACATTTATACTCATGGTAATTAATCACTCTTTTAACACATTGACACCCATTTTTGATTAATATGATGTGTGAAAACACATTTAAAACACAATTGTGATCAAAAAGGGCTCGGGTTAGTCAAAACAGTGCATTTTGGAGCATGGAAATTGACCTGGTACACTATCCACAGTCGACCGCATTACATAAACTATGGCCGACCATGTCACCTCAACACTAGATACTCTGTTTCGAGCACCTGAACTCAAACTAAGTTCAAACATTTCAAAATCAGTTCTGATGCATGTAAAACATGTTCTAATAATCTTAAATCATAATATGAACCATATAAACTCAATTTTCCACACATGCATCTCAATTTTACCATTTTAACAATAGATTTCTTAAATGCTCCAAAAATTTAAAAAATCAATATAAAAACATATTAAATCCAAATTTGTAAGTACAAAATATTAAATCTCATGCATAATCTCACATAAATCATATATGAACATTGGTAGATATTTTTCTATGACGTTAAATTCACAATAAATAGTTTTTCACATGCATAAGCACTTTGAACACCAAAAACTCCCAACAGAGACTGATTGAGATAAATAATGATTTCCAGACCTGGATGTGCAAATTTCAAAGCTATTAGTCAAAAATAAATATTGAAATTGAAAAGATAAGGTGTTTCACATAACTTTTAATGTCGGTTTGTTGAAAATCAAAGCCTAGAATAGTGGTTTTGGACACTCGGATACTAAAATTTGATCTTGGCGCATTAATACAACATTTGCATTGAAGGTGCTTTAATAACAAAAAAAAAAAAAAAAGAATGACTTAATGGATGGGTAGGGAAAAAAGAAGGTGAACTCTTTCGGCCACACCCTTTTCACATAACAGGCTAATAAAGTTAGCTACTCAGCCAGAATCTATGAAGACTGCTTCTTTGTAGACTAGAAACAACTCATGCAATGCATGGTTCAAACAAGCTCGGATTCTAGACAAAAAGATAGCTGCACAACTCTTGTTCGTTTAGGGGAGGGAACTTTTTCTCAACTCAAATTCATAAAAAGGATACATGGAAACAATTTCAATAAAGAAACATTTCAATCATGTACTTGAATTTTGTTGATAATTATCAAACTATTAATTAAATCAGTTAGGAGAAAACTAATGCAGACGCTAGATTCTCTTGGGCAGATGAGGTGAAGAAGCGGAAAAAGCATTTACCCTATTAAATCGATAAAACAACGTAACAATAAGCAACATTGTAATACAATGCCGTCTTTAGGGGACCAAGACGCTGAAAATGTTCCGTATCACAAAAATGTCAAAGCCAAGAAAGAAAATCAATAATTAAATACACCAGCTCATAAAGAAATAAAAATAGTGATTTCAGGGTTTTGGGATAAATTGATAGAACTCAAAACTATGCATAATGACGTTATCATTAATTCGGAAAAGAAAAATTCTTATGCTCTCTGAGTTTGAAAGCAGTAGAGTTTCAAAGTTGCATATATAAAAGTCATATGTTTATTTCCTTTTTTTTATATTGCTTTCTCTATATAGGGTTGTCATTTCTATATTTTTCTTTGGGTTGTTTACCTTTTTATTACACTATGTTTTAGTTTTATTCAAATATTATATGTTCGGTTTTTTATCTCATCGAATATATACTTCCATATTAGATTTTAAATATAAATTTATATATTTTCTTAATCAATCTTCAATTTTGACTTAAAAATTGTCTAAGCTACCCTCAAGTTATAAAATAAGAGAACTTTAAGAACTTAAAAGAATTTTATATTAAGGTTTTTACTTCAAAAATGCATAGAATACCCTAAAAAGGGTGTTCTGTGTGTCTTTGTTTTTGTTTTCTTCTTATCTTTGTAAAGTTTTAAATTTTTTCTTTGTTATTTAATTATATTTTGGTCATTTTAAAGGTTCAAAATCAACTATTGACTGAGGTAAGATATAAATTTATTACTAAATCTAATATAAAGGTATACATTAGATGATATCAAAAACTGGATATATAGTTTTTGAATTAACATAAAGCAGATGGTATAAAAAGATAAATATCCCTTTTTCTTTTGTTTGATTTGCCTTTTTTAACTGGATTCTGATTTTCTTTTTCTTATAAGCCGTTTAAAACTTCAGTTGTAACTGATGTTTCAAGTTTAAGAATCGTAACATATGGCAGCTTTACATTATAACAACTTTTTGCTTTTTACGGTAGTTGTTAAGAATGTTATACTATTCACAGTTGTAACTGATGGATTGAAACTTAAGTTCCAAACACCCTGTTAATAAATTAAAGTGGTAAGACTTAACTTAGTTGCTTAGTGATTTTAATCCTAGCTAAATTATGCTAAGTTCCTCTAGTCTCGGTTCCTCTCTCCGTTTCCTTAACAAGAGACAACCTATATGTTCCATGCAAGTAGACATCAAATACTGAATCTTTTTTATAAAATGCGTACTTGTAATGTGCATGTATCATTACAAAAAATTAGATTTTTAGTCATAATAATTTTTAGTAAAACTTTTAGTTATAACAAAATATTGTGAGTAATGTACAAAATGTGCTCAGTTTCTCTAGTCTCGGTTCCTCTCTCCATTTCCTTAACAAGAGACAACCTATATGCTCCATGCAAGAAGACATCAAATACTGAATCTTTTTTATAAAATGCCTGCTTGTAATGTGCATGTATCACTACAAAAATTAGACTTTTAGCCGTAACAATATTTAGTAAAACTTTTAGTCATAACACAATATTATGAGTAGTATACAATTAGTCAAAAACTTTAGTTTATTTTTTGTTGTGACTAAAACTTTTAACCATGGAATTTTAGTCACAAAATATTTCTGTGACTAAAAATTTTGTAGCTAAAATTTTTAATCACAACAAAAATGAAACTAAAGTTTGTGACTACATATACATTGATTGCAACATTTATTGTGATTATAAATTTTGCTAAAAACTATTACGATTAAACCCAATTTTTTAGAGTGTATGCATATGTACAGCTATCCCCGAAAGTATTGAGCAATTAAATGTATACTATCGCGAAAGATCATGGAAGTTGAAAATATATTTTTCATATGAGTTGGTAAGAGCAGGATCGGAGGGATTAGCAGAATCCGACCGTAATGTACTTTTTCTTTTTTGCTAATAGAAGTACACGTGGCACTAGATTGGTAGTAGGAGATCACGCACGTCTATGCATAGCTGTAGCGGTGTTCCGGTTTATCTGTAGAAATAATTACATTTAATTTTCTTTCCTGTGTGAATTCAAGGGATTTAGTCCTCGGAACAATTTTAGGCTGTCTCCCCTATTGCCATTCATATGCATGCATGTATCAAGTGTAACATCAATTCATTCGCTTTTTTGTTTATTGTATCAAATTCTGTTACATCTTTGCCCCGCCGATTTCGAGAGGTCAATCCTCACATACCTTAGGCAAAAAGATACAAATGTGTAATGTGGCTTTATGTGAATTAAACACATTGCACCCACAATTTACTTTCATACTCGCACGTATATTTGTCTTTTTCAATATTTTTCCAAGCCCTTGAGAGTTTCTTTGCTGATGTATGTATAAGACTATATATATATATATATAAAATAAAAGTTAGAGCTATTTTTAGAAATGAAAAATTGAAGGAGCATATATGATGATGAAGTGTTGGGGGGGGTTGGCAATCAAAGATGATAATGGTTGTGATGACAATTCTAGATCTTACGTAGTGCACCATGTTGAACATTACATTACGACTTATGTGTCGTCTATATATATGAGGTTGCATAACGATATATATATGTGTGTGTGTGTGTGTGTGCAATATAACACTGTAGGCTATATCTCGTATAAAAATGAACATATTACTACTAGTATGTATTATATGCAGTCAGTTCTTGAGGTGAAATCGTTAACAAGGAAAATCCCATTTCTTTTCACACCTTGTGTCAAATTTGACGTTTTGTCCTCTATAGGCTTTTAATAAATTGCCGCCTTTCGGTAACAACATTGTCAGATTATTGCACATAACAGCTAACAATATACATTGGGAAAGCTTGCTGTTAATTCACTACAACAAATAACCTCTTTAATGACATTTAAAAAATGTTGTTGATGGGTTTTCAGGACATTTTTTCTTAGGTCGCTGAATAAGGATGCCATGGAAAGTCTACTACTTTTTTTTTTTTTCTTTTGTATGTCATGCACATTGTCATTGATACTTTTTTTCTGACATCAAAGTAATATCCTCTTAGTATTTTCAATTTCGTAGATATATATTTAACGGCAAATTAAAAAAGTTAAAGAATTATTAACAACTTAAGAAAAATGTTGATTTAGATATTTGCACGACTTTCATTAGATGTCATGGATTTTTATTTTGTATTAAAAATAAATTTCAATAAATTTTTATTTTTAGCTTTTAACAATTTCTACTAATTTTGGAATTCATAATTACACAATTTTAAATTTTAAATTAAAAAGAAACTTATTGTAGCACATACGGGAAGAAAAAAATGATGCTTGGCAATTATTTTCCAAAAAGCCTTGCACCATTATATACATCCGAATTTATAAAATACATAAAAAAGCACAAAATTTATGTTTCATGTTCCCAATAGAAACATTAGGATTAATACATGAATCATAACCTAAATTTACAACACATTGACAAATAATAAATTACAGAGAACTTTTAAGCAAGGAAAAAAAAAAAAACAAAAAAACAAAGACTTAAACAATGAGTGTCGAGCATTCCATCTTCTACATCCCTAGCATGTACAAAATCTTTTAAGAGATGCTCGTCAACAATATCAATGACAAACAAAGCAATACCTCCATGGATGCCGTTAAGATTATGATCAACGTCATATTAAGCTTCTAGAATAAACAAAGACAACCTTCCCGTCTTGATCTAATAGGAGATATAATCTAGGTCCCTGAGTTGATTTTTGAATATCTCCTCACAAGCAACAACTACAACGACATCCTTCTTGATAGAGTTCATCATCAAGATTGCCAACAACAAGCGCCACAAGATGTATAGTGGGCTTGTGCCTATAGGAACATTTTTAAAGCAATTCATGCTTTAGATTGTTTTTAAACTTGAACAATCGTATTCTTTAAAACAAAGAAATAATGGAAGAGATAATTCTAAATCCTACCTACATATGGAGCCAATCCTTCCCAGATTGTTTAACAAAGCTCCTCTGCGTAGCAAACAAAGAGCTGAGAACGAAGCTATTTTCATCTTTGTTGAAAGGAAAAGAAAGCTTTGAATCCATGGGACATTTGTTCTGTGCCTCTATGTAATAAAAACTCAAAAATTTGAAAAGGAAAAAAAAGCGCAAGATGTTAGCGCCAACTTTTTTCCCCTCAAACCGTTCAATTTTTGGCGCTCATTTGTTATTTGCCTCTGCTGTTTCTTTCTTTTGTTTTTTTTGAGGGGATTTGCCTCTGTTGTTTCCAAGTGAAGGCACAATTGTAAACATGGCTGTTTAATATTTATCGATTTCCTTTTTTTATTTGTTATTGAGGCGATTATCTTGTTTGATATAGGAAACTTCAAGAAATGTTATGTGAAACGGTTCCTTGAGATTCTCGTAAACAATATCAATAAAATATATGGCAAGTTTTAGAGATAAAAGACTTTTGTATGGGTTATCCTCCACCAGATTTAGATATTCTTGAAACATATTTTGTTATCTCAACTTATTTTATATTTTTGAATTAGGTGGGCCTATTAACGTCCCTTGTTTTACTTTTTACGCACCCTTATTTAAGAAGATATTTTTATCATTTACTATTTTTAATCAAATTTCTTTGAAGGACAAAAAAAATTTAAAAAAAAATTCATTGCACACCCTATCTTAAAAAAGTTATTTCTTTCAAAAACTTATTATGCCCCACTTTTAATAAAATAATAAAGTTAGCTGCCAACATGAAAGAGCAAGTGCTAATTTAATTTTTATTGTTTCATAAATAGCAATTATTATTATATAAATCATTGCAAATTACCGTGGTAATTTACTTTTTATTGTTCCATATATAACAATTGTGATTATATAAATCGTTGCAAATTACCTTATTCATAAATAATTATAAATCGTGTGTTGCACTATAGGAACCGCAATTTGGTTTGACATAAGAAAATATAATAAAAAAAACTATGTTTCAATTCTTCTTTTTTTTTTTAAGCAAAGGATATATACGACTTATTCGGTTATATATAAACCTTTACAATTTACTACTGATTATAGTTATTTTTCATGAAATCCAAAGATTAGTTTAATAAAAAGGAAAAAAAATTAAGGAAAAAATATCTATTAATATATGAATCGAAAAAGAAAAAATGTTGGAAAAGAAAAATATAAGTTTGTTTTGTTGGTGGGTAAGTAGAAAAAGGAAAAAATAATAATGTTATTTAAGCATAGAGACTTTTTGGTATTATAAAAAGGGTGTGACAAGTAAAATAAAGGGTGACTTTGAAAAAATATGTGTGAAAAGTAAAATTAAGGGTGTCAATAGATGCTCCTTTTGAATTTTATAATTTTTGTTATTGCTGATTGACATCAGTGTGATGTACATGTATAACTCTGTTTTCTATGGATAATTACGGAAGTGACCTGATTAGTTCATTCTAAAAAAAAAATTCAAGAAAAAGATATATGTATATGTATACGTATATTTACATATTAACAATAATATTTATCATGTTGCAATTGCAACTCTCCACTTTTTTTTTTTTGGAGGATATTGCAATTCTCAACTTTAATTATTGTTTTGTTCCCTTTTCAAAAGAAAATAAAAATTGTTTTGTTTGTATAAATTTCAAAAAAAACTTATCGCATCATTTTTTTTTGTTTAAAAGAAATTTAATTTGAATGATCAAATAATTATCTCATCTTTCAGCAAATAATAATAATAATAATAATAATAATAAATAAATTATTATTATTATTATTATCATTATCATCATCATCATCATCATCTCGTCCGTCCTTTATCTTGAATGAAAAATGTAGGCAAAATTTAGTGTTTATACATTTTTTTTTTCTATATGGTAACATACGTATACATATACATTTATAACATATAGAAATGTCACAGCCACCGATGGATATTACGGGATTACATGATATATGTGATCAACACACTTATTGTACATATTTATGCTTTTTTTTTTTTACTTTTAAAACTTGTTTTTAAAAATAAATGAATAAGTTGCGATTCTAATTTATAATTTATCAAATACTTTTACTTAACAAATTCAATTCATGACTAAGAAACACACAACGATATGATTCTATAACGAATTCCATATTATACTAGATTAGTTTATCTATATCCAATATAAATATGTTTTTTTTAAAAGTATCATTTTAAATACTTTTTAAATTCAATTATTGCTTCTTATTTGAGTATTTGTCATTAATTTGAATCCTAATCGAGTTATACAACTATTAAGTTACATAGATTTTTTTTTAAATTATGTTTTATTTTTTTATTAAATGAGTATCAATATCTATATGTGAATTTAGGATTAGTGCACTTAGTATTAAGTATTAACATTACATTTAATCAACATTTTGTTATCAAAATCAATAATGCTACATTTAATGTTCAATAAGAAATTGTCTTATTTACTTTCATATTGTTGAATATATATAGGGCCTGCAATTTCAGGCATGCACGATGACACGATATGAAAGCGACATGAGATAAATGAGTTTGGGCTGCACGTTTATTAATTGTGCCATAAATGGGTTGGCACGAAGAACACGAAAATAAATGGGATGGATTCCTGCTAAGACGCTAAACACGCCTTAACACGTTTAATTAAACGGGGCTGTAAACATGTTGACATGGCACGACACGACCCGTCAATTTATAACACGTTTAAACTTAAAAATAAAAATATTTGAAATATTTATAGTAAGTTAGTATTAATTAGATATTGTATTTTTGTTAATTTTCTTTATTGGCTTTTTAAAAAAAAATTAATTTTTTTAATTTTTTTAATTTTTTAGTTAATTGGGTCATAAACGTGTCATATGCATGTTGTTATCGTATCAACCAGTCACGGCACGTTTAATAATTGTGTTAATTGTGTCTGCTATGTTACACGTACCATAGGCATGTCATGTTCGTGTTTGGGCTAAACGTGTCATGTTGTAAACGTGTCGTCACGAACACGATTATTGCCACCTCTAATTATATGTCAAGTAAACAGAAACACCATTGTTATTAATACTATCTTAGATTGTGCATATATAGGGTTTTACATGCGGAAAGATATGATTGTAAAATTGATAGTAAAAATCAATTGTCAACAATTTGTGGAATAAGGACAAGCATTTTATTTTTTAATAAAGTTATGAAAGAGATCCATTATTAATTGGAGGGTCAGTTTACATTGGCCATCAGAGCGAGATTGACGTCATGGTAGACACATTAATATAATAGATTTAGTGACAATCATATATTGATTTAGACCTAAAGTTAATTGATTTTATTAATAATTTTGTTTTAATAAATTAATTTACTCTGATAATATCATTTTTGTGTGATTTTTATTTTGGAGTGGATTCATGACTCTATACTTATAGCGTATGCCTTTTATATTATTTGAAAACACTAGAAATAGAAACAAATCAAAAAAATTGAAAAAACAGGTAGCAAAACCGATCAACACGATTGGAGAACCAACTACCCACAAAGTGAGTAGTTTGGATATCAAAAAAAGATTTCTCATCGGTTTGAAAACTAAACTGATTGACCAATTTTTTTTTTTTTGAAAATATAAATGTAAATCAAAATAATATATATATATATTAAACACCATATCATGTTTAAAATTTACAACTTTTGACTTTATTGTTAAATAATGAATTGTCTTATTAATTTGCTTAGTTTTTATTGTTTATTTTATAAATTATTGTTCTCAAATGTTGGGTTTTCTTAATTCATCTAATACATTATATTTGTGGCAAACAAACAAAACAAGTGGAATCAAGTAGGTTATTGATGGATTACTATTTGTAGTGTACCTAGTTGATGTTGTATAAAACCAATCGCCATAAACCAATCATTATTAGTTGAAAATTGACCGACCACCATCGGTCAAAAATCTACTGACTACGAATTGACCAATGAACACTCATAGTCTTTTGATATATTAAAATCAAGAATTCTGATGATTGAAGTTCTATTTGTTGATATGTTGAAGGAATGACCTACATTCAATCAGACCATAATCACAAATAAAGAATTCATAGCTTAATGATAGAAGTTAATGTTATACTCTTAAAGATACTATTTGAGAAACTGGAAAAATAATAAGACCTTAGTCATTTGGATACATATATAGTGATGACATTTGAGAACAATAGTATTTAATAATGATAGAAGTTAATGTTATACTCTTAAAAATACTATTTAAGAAAACCCAACATTTGAGAACAATAATTTATAATGATAGCAGTTAACATTAACTTCTCTTATTGTCATAACCTAATGATTTCTATTTTTATTTGTTATTAATAGAATTTTTTTACCAATAAGAGAAATAATAAAACATTGGGATAAAATAGTCTAAAAGGTAAGACAAAACTTGTCCTTAAGTCAATTATAGATAACCTATTGGATACAAATAACATGAAAGATCATAGAGAAGGCTAATTTGAATATATCAAAAATACTATATATTATCAAGAGTACATCTTTCATGTATATGTGGGCACCAACTACAATGTTTTTCAAGGGAATTAATTGTTTAATTAATTATAGAAAATTAATTAGTGAAATTGGAGATTATGACTTTGAATAACTAATTATTTCAATTTTGTATTTGAATAATTAATGTATATTCTAACACAACAAGAAGAAGACCATTTAGAGACAACATTTGTCATTGCTAAAACACCAAAGTCGTCTCTAATAATATATAGTGATGACATTGTCATCACAAAATGTCGTTGCTAATAAGTGGTAGCTAAATACATTTAGCGACAACATTTTATCGTCGCTAAAATTAGTGACAACTTTGTCGTCGCTAATTAGAAACAAAATTTAAAATTTTTGAAAATTGTCTGAAATACAGCGACGACAAATCTCATCATTGTATTTGATTAATGACGATATTTGTCATTGCTGTATCTATTAGCGACGACAAATGTTGTCACTGTATCTTATTAGCGACAACAAATGTCGACATCGTACTAACTTATAGCGATGACAAGTATCGTCAGTGACGACAATTATCATCGTTACTTTTAGCGACAACAATTATCGTCGATTTTTTTTTTAAATAATACTTTCAATTTTCATCTCTAGCCATAATAAACCTGGAAGCAAATAACTACTAATTCACAAATACATTCATTTCATTTCTTGTCACACTAATAACTAATAAAATTTGATATGAATAAAATAGAACTATGTAGACAATAAGTTTATATGTACATTGATTCAACAAGTCTAAATCATAAAACTAGAAACTAATCTCCTAAATTAGCAGTTTCATCATCATCATCTTTGTTTTCTTCTTGAGGTGGATAGGCAGACATAACAGGTGGAAGTGGTGGTGGTGGTGGAAGGGAGAGGCATTGGTAAATGTAAATCCAGCAATAAACACTTGATTATTGCCATCATTTGATTTTGATATTTAGCCATTTGATTTTGATATTGAGTTTGTTTCATGTTATACCGAGATTGTTCCTCCATCAATTGTTGCACCTGTGGAGGGACTTATGGCTATGAACAAGCCTTCTCAATAGTAGCTACTACAAGGATGTCTTTTCTTATCCTTAGGCCCACTCCTTTCCTATGCCCTCTGTGCAATCCAAGCACATTCTTTGCTATCTCTTCTTCATTCACGAGATGTGTTGTTTGAGATATGCCCAAATTAGAAGCAGAAGCAAATGCAACAACAGTAGCTTGGGTTTGTTGAGTATGTATCTAAAGCATTTCATTCTAAACATTCCACTTAACAAAGTAAATTATAAAGTAAATTACAATCCAACTCAAAATTACAGGATCTTTAACTTAATAAGTTATATGACTTACATATCTAGTCTCTGCAGCGTCATTAACCTATCTGCCATCAAAATATTGATGAAACTGACGCCAATTTTCCAAAATTGAAAGCAACTCACTAGTCTTGAGATTTCTCTATAGATGGGACAAACTTGTGTTAGACTTTTGTTAGAACAATATATATCTTAAAGGAAAAATGAAACATAGTTTAATAAATTTTTGTTTACTACCTTTTGAAATCTCAAATTAGCATATGATTGCACTCCATAATGACTTGGTTGCTTCATGTTTGCTGTGTTTTTTTTATTTGTCGCCAACCTTGTCTATTACAAAGATGAATTATTAAAATTAGTATGTTATATTGATATATGTAATGAGCATGAAAAATAGAGTTTATAACTTTAAACCTAAAAAGCTTTGCTGCAAAAGCAATCGCAAGCAGCCTCCCAATCTACTTGTGTTGTACATTCTCGGGACATTGCTTCTTCACGTTAACTACATTTTTGGCCCCGCTGCACCACCCCCCCCCCTCCCCCCCTCACCCTCCCACCCAATTGCTTGAAGTATTCATGAAGGCCATTTTTCCATTCCTTATATCGGTCTTGTGCATTATGATCTATTAATGCCGCCGATATTGGAGTCAAATCAAAATAAAAAAGATCTTGTAATTTCATTATAAATATCACAATTAATACAAGGTCGCTGAAATTATATATTATAAATAAAATGTGAAATACTATTACTTGTGTTTGAGGTAAAATTTGATCCTTGTATACTGCGGGAACCTTCTTCCAACTATCATACTATAGAGGAATTTTGGATCACACCACCTAACCTATACAATTACTTAAGCGGGCTACATTGTCCACTAAGCCTTTATATGTCTTTCCTTCAGTTTCTGGGAATACCAAAAGTTTCCTTTTACTAGCACCAACAATCTTGTGGACATCCTTATTCTTTGTGCGTCCACAAACCTTCTTAGAGGCGGCAAGTACTGAAAAATAAAACCAAAAAACAAGATAATGCAAGAGTGTTAGATTTTATATAAAAGTTATAATATATTTAATAGAAGACATATTGTATTTAATCGTACTTGACTCACAATTTGCTGGAAGTCTTCTTGGCCTCGGTGGAGGTTCTACACCTCTATAAGATGCAGCACATGTAGTAATGGATCTAATCATCCTAATCACCTATTGATAACAAGTTATTCAGACAATATTTATTAAAAAGAATAATATGAAAAAAGAAGTTAATTGAGAACTAGTACAAATGGAAACAAGTTAAATTTACAAGTACATTATTCGTCATCACCACTATCATTGTCAGTTTGTTGAAAACCTATGTCATCATCTTCATCTTCATTTTCTGTGCCTGTATCATCGTCATACTTCAATAAAGTATCATCCATCTCAAGGTCAACCTCAATGTCATCAATTGCATGACCCACTTCGACTAATGTTGCACTATCAACGACATTAGGATCAACATCATTTCTTCTAAGGGGGTGTTTGGGAAAGTGGTTCCCACCACAATCTCAGTTATAAATAGTAAAAAGTTCTCACATGCTACAGTAACAAAAAACAAATTTACTATAGTAAAAAGTTCTCACATGCTACAGTAAAAGTAGTTCCCACCACTGGTTCCCACCACTTTCCCAAACACCCTATAAATGTTGTTGACTCCAAATTGGGTAACTCAACTACCAGTTCAAAATTTGAATAAGCATCTTGTAGCACCTCAACTAAACTATAGTCTTAATGTTCGATGTCAAGAAGATCCCACATATGTCGATGGCCAAACTGTTGGACCACTTTCCAATTAGGACCATTAAGCTGATCCTCAAGATAAAACACTTGTTTTGCTTATGATGATAATATAAAGGGATTATCTTTATAAGCCTTGGCATTAACAAACACACTCGTCAAGTTTTTATTATGTAAGATCCTATTCTTTCTAGGATTAGCGTCAAACCATTTACACCTAAACAACACAACTGAACAATCATTCACATGTTAGAGTACCAATACATTTTCTAGCCAACCGTAATATGTGTTGTCATCAGCATCAGGTACACAAACCCCATTGTTTTGTGTTTGTTGCTAGACATCATGATTGTTGCATACAAACTTGACCCCATTTACCATACAAGAGGAGTACGATAGTATAGTGCCATCAGGACCAGACGCCAAGGCAAGCAATTCATCAGTGGCATTCGGTGAATGATTTTTTGGCAAATGGTACACCTACAATGAGAAATCTATTATTGTTGCTAAATCTATAAATATTATTTTTTGCCTAAAAAGATAAAAATAATTTTTTACTTTTTTGTAAAACCACGCTAGAAACTGATCAATCTAAACCTTATTCAAGTTTCTTCTGCCAGTAATTTCAAGCTCATGCATGTGTTCCCTATACACAAAATGGGTCTCATAAAAGTTATGTTATATTATGTATTAAAAAGTTAACAATTAAAGAGCTACACTTACTCTGTATCTTTGGATTTCTAGGCGAATGTTTAAAATATTCCACTCAACTTTCTTCCTTAATTGCTCATTTAAATGAGCTGCTACAATCTTTCCGAGTGTTCGACATTGTGATTGGAAGACCAATATGTTTTTCCTTGGAGCAGAATCACGATCAGGCAGGTTTCTTTTAGGCCGATTGAACTTAGTTTTGATACCACAAAAGTAACATGAACAGAAAGTCAAAGCCTTATTCACAATATAAGCCTCTAAAATTGACCCTTTCGGTCATGCTCAGTTTCTAACATACTACTTAAGTGACCCAATATATAGCTCGAAGGGGTATATCCACCTTGTATTAACAAGACCCCCTTGCATGGGTTCTTCCAGCAAATGCAAAGCGAAGTGAACCATGATATTGAAAAATGCAAGCAAAAATATTATTTCCAACTTGCATAATATTATGACAATTTGGTCTTCAGCTTTTTCTAAATTAGAGATCTTTAAGGTTTTGGGACAAATTTGTTGAAAGAAATAACAAAGTTTAACAATTGTATCAGTGATCTCTTTTTTTAGAAATGGATGAATAGTATCCAGTAATAGACGTTGCATGATCACATGACAATTGTGTGATTTAAGTCCAATGATCTAACCATCAACACCGATGCTCTTTTTCAAATTTGCTGTAAACCCATTAGGAAACTTTATGGATTTAATAAAGGCACCAAATTGTTTCCGTTCTATAGGAGTTAAAGTGTAGTCTACATGAGGTTTCATCCATCAATCCCCATCCTTATAAAGATGCAATTCATTCCTTATTTTCATGTCGGCTAGATCCATTCTTACCTTGTCTGTGTCCTTTGACTTACCATCAGTATTCAATATTGTGCCCAACAAGCTATCATAGATGTTCTTCTCAATATGCATGACATCTAAGTTGTGCTTTAGTAAAAAACCTGACCAATACTCCAATTCAAAATATATATACTCTTTTTTGTCCAGTTCAACTCGTAAGGTTCTCGCCCACGTTTCTTCCCACCAAAATCAATGTGCTTGCCTGGTAGTCTACTTTGCACACATTCTAACTGATTTAATATTTCAGCAGTAGACAAGTGCGAAGGGGGGGTTTTTTCATACCATCAAATTGTTTGTCTCTCCCCATCCTATTTGAAGTTGGAAGGAATCGCCGATGGCCTGTATAACATGTCTTACTCCTCAAATGCTTAGAAGGAGTATGCATGTTGCACGTTGGACATGCATTGTAACCCTGGCCACTCCAACCAGATAAATTGCTTCAAGCAAGAAAATCATTGATAGTCCATAACAACGTAGCATGTATTCTAAATGATGTATTATCATAGGCATTCTAAATTACCAATCCATGCTCCCAAAGCTCTTTCAACTCATCTACAACTGGCCTCAAAAACACATCCATCTCCTTTGTAGAAGCATTAGGTCCTGGAATCAACAAAGTCAACATCAAGTATGGTTCCTTTATACAAAGCCATGGAGGTAGATTGTATGTTGACAAGATAACTGGCCACATACTGTAAGGTTGACTCATATTTCCAAATGGACTAAACCCATCAGTCGCTAAACCCAAACAAACATTTCTTACTTCAGAAGCAAAATTAGGATACCTATGATCAAATGCCTTCCATGCCTCTCCATTTGCTGGATGTTGCAAACTCCTTGCATAGATCGACCATTTACATGCCATTTCATATCTCTTGCAGTATGTCTTGATGCATACAAATGCTTCAACCGATCCTTTAAAGGGAAATATCGTAATATTTTATGAGGCATTCTCTTTCCCTTTGCATTCGGATTCACCCATAGACTCTCGTCACATATATGATAAGTGTTTTGATCTACATATTCTTTCCAGAATAAAGCACAATCATACTTACGTACATGAATTGTCTCGTAACCTAAACCCAACCTACGTAACTTCATCTTGGCCTTATAGTGTGAAGCAGGAATATTGTTCCCTCCTAGTAATGCCTCCTTTAAAGCTTTAACAAAGAGTCAACAGATTTGTTGTTCTATCTATGAAGCACCTTTAAATGCATCAATTTTACTAAAAAAATCTAGAGATGAAAAGCTTTTGCATCTAAGATATAACTCTGCCTCAAGCTCAGCAAAAAGTTCTTCAATTGGACTTGACTCTTCTAGTTCGACATGATTGCTGGACCCTACTACATCATCTAAGACGTTTTGTATCTCATCGGTAGATTGTTCATGTGTTTCATCACCATAAATGTTTGCATTATATGATTCTCCATGGTATATCCACGTTGTATATGCTCGACTAAATCCCTTGTCAATTATATGAGCTTCAACCATCGGTAATGTTTGCATTGCTGCATTCAAATAATTAATGCACGAACAACTAACTTCTCCATCCTCATTCATGTATTTTTTGCTCTTTCCAAAAATGCCATTACACCATTTCAGTATCGGTCTAAAAACGATCATTTTTAAAATTCCAACTCTTGTCAATTGGTCTCCTAACATATACAGGGCTAATTTGGTTTTATACTTTTTCAAAACCATCGACCCATTATAAAAAATCTAGTTATTTAGGACCAGACCATACAGCATACACTCTTGCTCCAAATATTTTCTAGAAGGTAATTTAAGCATATGATTAAAAGTGCCAATTTTAGTTTGCATTGTTCAAAAGTATGTACTGGTTATTTGAGACCCCACCATGGAAATATCTTAAAAAAAATATTCCTTTTTTTTTTAAAATTAGATTATTATAAGTTTATTAGAAAAAAAAAAGCTGTTTTCACCATACTAAAAAAAGTGGGTGTGAAAGTAAGAAGGTACGAGCCTAAAAGATAAAAGAAAATCCCCAAAAAAAATTAAAGAAAATAAAGAAAAACAAATTAGAAATAAGCCCAAAAGAAATCAGCTTTTCCATCCACAATTGTTCCTTTTTATGCTTTTTTTGTTATTATTTTTTTAGGAACACATTGTTGGAAAAAATGGTTAACAACCATTTTGAGGCATAATTTTAGTGGGATCTACTTTATAAAAGTGATGGTTCATGGTACATTTATGTTCTCTGTCGTGAAGAGATCGAAATCATATATTTAAGGTCTGTTTAGTAAATGGATTTGAATTAGTGATTTGATTTGAGTTAATGTGATTTGAATTAGAAATTAAGTTAGTGATTTGAATTGTTATCCGAATTGACGTTTGGATGTACAGTAAGTTTGAATCTGAGTAATGGAATAAAATTAGAATATGTATTTGGAAAGGTAGTGAAAATAGTTTTTGATTTATTACTAAATCTAATAAAATCTTAATATTAATGATCTCAAAAAATATGCAATATGGATCTTAATTTATTCTTTTCTTCACTAGAAACATAATGAAAAAAGAATCATCTCAATTGGATATCAAATGTACAAGTTATGATTTTTTTCCCTCAAATATAGGAGAGAGAATTTTAGTTTTTACTGTAGCAAAGATATCCGAGTATCAAAAGTTTAAGAAGAGTCAGAACTCTAAAAAGTTGAATTCTTGATACTCAAAGGATTCAGATTTTTGGGGAAACAAACACATATCCAAAAGATTCTTGATATTCAAATCTAAATTTGAGTTCATTGAGTACAAAGAGCACTCCAAACAAACAACCCCTTATATGCTCAAAAAGGTAGTCAGGTGAATGAGAAATTGATGCTCAAACTATACTCATTGAAATTTGGATTTGGTTGGAAAAAGCCTAAATGTAGAGTCCCATATTGGTTAGGCGTTAAAGCTTGACATTCCCTGACATGTATAAGTACTAAGGAAGTCCCACATCGGTTAGGCACAAAAGCTTGACATCCCCTTACCTATATAAGTACTAGACCCTCTCCACATGTAGCCACCCACAAAAATTGCACATAGAAAATAACACATAGATTTCCTCTTGTTTTTGAGTTTTCTTGCTCTCTTCTTCTCTCTTCTTCTTGAGTCTTTCTTTTTGATAGAGGAGGATACTGTTTCAATTTTGCAAGAGGCAGTGTTCAATCGTGCATGGACCATTGTCGCCAAATTCTCTTGCACAACCGGAGGGGACGAATCTGTTTTATCTCAACTATCATTTTTATTCCAATTGAGATTTGGTTTATTTCCCCAATTTCATAATAATATTCCTTCTACTGTTTCTTTTATATTGCACCTGTTTGTTGTTTATCTTCTATATATTTTTCTAATGTTTATCTCCTATATATTTTTCTAATAATCTTAAAACAGATATAGTTCCATTGACGAAGAACAGGTTTTAGACGCCAAGATAAGACAAGTTTTTTTTTTGTTCTGTTCTTTTCTTCAATTTATGCATGTTGTGTGCTTATGGTTATTTCTTGAAAATTTTGTTAAACGTTGGATTTATATATATATATATATATATAAACGTTTGTAGTTTTTCCTTTTATTTGTACTTTTTAATTTTGTAAACTGTTCCATATATATAATAGGTTATAAGTTACAAATAATAATATAGTTTGTTATTATATAATAGATTGTGATTTTATGAACATTATATGGTGTGTTAACTTTGAAAACCGTTTTAGAATTATATACATACGTTTATAGTTTTTTAACGTATTACAAGTTATACATATATATTACAATTTTTTTTCTTTGTTTTTGGTTTTTTTGTTTATGTTATATTTAGTTATATATATATATAGTTTAAGTTATAAGTTAACAGTTTATGTTATAATAGCTTTGTTCGTTTTTTTTTTTTGGTTTATGGTTTCAATTATAAATTATATATACAGTTGTTGTTGTTCATCTGTAATGAGACTCATTTACATAAAATTAAAAAAAAAAAAAATGACACGTGAATTTATATTTGGTGGATGATATAAACTCTAAGACTTGGATTTTGGTATTTTTTAGAAATGGCTAATAACATGAATTTTGTTCCAACTAAGAATGTTCCAACTAGGAGTACTTTCGAGACACCGATGCTGTCTCTTTGGGTTCATGCCTTGACCTCGATGCAACCTTTGTCGGTTTTGGTTCCTGTGAACCACAATGTGAAACCTAAGAAATTTAGTGGTCTGAATTTCAAGACTTGGCAACAAAAGATGTTGTTCTATTTGACAACATTGAATCTTGCGAGATTCTTGAAAAAGGATCCTCCTACTGTTAGAGAGGATAAAGTAGACACTCAGACTTTGCTTGTTGTTGAAGTATGGAAGAATTTTGAATTCTTATGCAAGAATAATATTCTAAACGTCTTGACTTATGCACTTTATAATATGTATAGTTCGAAGAAAACGGCCAAAGAAGTGTGGGAGTCTTTGGACCACAAGTACAAAATAGAAGATGCTGGTGCTAAAAAGTTCATAGTGGGATGATTGATGAACTATAGAATGGTGGATTCCAAGACTGTAATTAGTCAAGTTCAAGAACTGCAATTACTCATTCATGAAATTCATACAGAAGAAATGGTAATTAGTGAGTCTTTCTAGGTAACTGCAATTATGAGATGTTGCTCCTACGTGGAATGACTTCAAGAAGTATTTAAAGCACAAGCGTAAGGAGATAAGTTTGAAGATCTTATTGTTCGACTTTGCATTGCGGAAGACAATAGAGGATCTAAGAAAAAGCTCTCTAACAAGTCTGTTACCAAGGCAAATGTGGTGGAGCATGAGAAAAGCTCCAAAAAAAAAAGAAAAACAAGTCAGGGTCTAAGCTAGGACCTAAGGGTGGAATTTCAAAGAAGCAAAAATTCCAAGGGAAGTGTTTCAACTATGACAAGGTTGGTCACAAGTCGGCAGATTGTAGGCTGTCAAAGAGGAACAAGAAGAAAGATGCCAATGTGGTGGACTGCATCACATAGAAGTGTTAGACAACAGTCTTTCTATTGTGGTCTCTGAAGTCAACATGGGGACTGAAATCCAAAGGAGTGGTGGCTAGACACAAGGGCCACATGACATGTTTGTTGTGATAGAGTTGCCTTTACTGAGCTCGTGCTGTCAGATTTTAGGGAGAAGCTATATATGGGTAATTCAGCCACATTTGAGACTAAAGGCCAAGGGATGGTATTTCTGAAAATGACATCAGGCAAGGAAGTCAAGCTGCAAAATGTGCTGTATGTGCCTGATATCCGAAAGAATCTCATTTATGGAACTCTACTAAGTTCACATGGCTTCAAGATGGTTTTTGAAGTTGATAAAATAGTTTTCTCTAAACATGGGATGTATGTGGGAAAGGGATATGTGAAAAATGGAATGTGAAAAATAAATGTAATGGCTGTTAAGGCCAACTCCATTAATAAAATTAAAAAGTCATCTGCTTATATGCTTAAGTTTTCTAATTTATGGCATGGTAGACTAGGTCATGTTAATTATAATACTTTGTATAGACTAATTAACTTGGATCACATACCCATGTTTAATATTGATCCCAAACATAAGTGTGAAATTTGTGTAGAGGCAAAACTAACGAGATCTTTGTTCCAAACAATTGATAGAAATACTGGGTCACTTGATTTGATACATAGCGATGTTGTGACTTAAAATTTGTTCAAACTAGAGGTGGGAACAAGTATTTTTTGTGCTATCATTTGTTTGCTTTCATAGATGATAGCACAAAATATTGCTATGCATATTTGCTTATGAGCAAAGATGAAGTTATAGAGAAGTTTTCTCTCTATAAGCAAGAAGTTGAAAACCAACTTAATAAGAAAATTAAGATAGAAAGAAGTGACCATGGTGGTAAATATATAGAATCATTTAGTGAATTTTGTGCACAATATGGTATTATTCACGAGGTTATGCCACCCTATTCACCTCAATCAAATGATGTGGCTGAAAAAAAAAATCGTACCTTAAAGTATATGATGAATACGATGCTGATAAGTTCTAGATTGCCATAGAACATGTGGGGGAAGCCATTTTGTTGGCAAATTACCTTTTAAATCAGGTACCTTGAAAGAAAGAACACAAGACCCTTTATGAATTGTGGAAATGTAGAAAGCCTTCCTACAAATACTTGAGAGTGTGGGGATGTCTTACAAAAGTAATGGTATCTACACTAAAAAAGATGAGAATAGGTCCTAAAATAGTTGATTGCATCTTCATTGGTTATGCCCACGATAGTAATGCATATCAGTTCCTTGTGTATGATCTAAAAAGCCTAAGATTCACAAGAACACGATAATGGAATCTAAAAATGTATCATTTTTAGAACATGTATTTCCTTGTAAATTCAAAGAAGATGGTCCAAGTTCATCTAAGCGAACATTTAAGACTATTGAAGAGAATAGTCAAGATCACTAAGAAATTGAAACTGAACAATAAGAGGAAGAGCCTAGACAATGCAAAAGGGCAAGGACAAAAAAGTCATTTGGACCAGATTTTCTAACTTATATGTTAGAGGCTAAACCTCAAACTTTCAAAGAAGTTGTAAACTCATTTAAGGGTCCTTTATCAAAAGAAGCCATAGAGAGTGAAATTGATTCCATCATGCAGAATCATACTTGGGAATTAGTGGACCTTCCTCCAGGAAGTAAACCATTAGGTTCTAAGTGGATTTTCAAACGAAAAATGAAAGCGGAAGGAACAATTGACAAGTATAAGGCTAGACTTGTTATAAAAGGTTATAAAGAAAAAAAAAGCCTTGATTATTTTGATACTTATTCTCCTCTGATGAGAATAACCTCCATTAGAATGATTTTGGCAATTGTTGCTTTATGGAATCTTGAAGTACATCAGATGGATGTAAAAACTGCTTCTCTTAATGGATATCTTGAAGAGAAAATATATATGGAATGACCTACGGGTTGTATTGCTCTAGGACAAGAAAAGAAAGTCTATAAATTAGTGAAGTCTTTGTATGGACTTAAACAAGCACCAAAGCAATGGCATGAGAAATTTGACAGTATCATGATGTCAAATGGTTTCAAGATTAATGAGTGTGACAAGTGCGTTTATGTCAAAAGTACAGATGATGGATAAATCATTCTTGTCTATATGTAGATGACATGCTAATCGTGGGTAGCAATGATCAGATGATCAAATCCACTAAAGACATGTTGAACTCTAGGTTCGACATGAAAGACATGGGACCTATTGATATGATTTTGAGAATCAAAATCAAAAGGTCGCCTGATGGACTCGTCTTAAGTCAATCACACTATGTGGACAAGATATTTAACAAATTAGTTACAATGACATTGGCGTGGCCAGAACACCAATTGATATTAGTCAACATCTATCCAAAATAAAGGAGAAAGTATATCGCAGGTGGAATATGCTAGAGTGATAAGCACTCTAATGTACTTAATGAGTTGTACAAGACCAGATATTGCCTACACCATGAGTAGTTTGAGTAGATTCACGAGTAATCTAGGAGATGACCACTGGAAAGCGATTGTTAGAGTACTTAGGTACTTATGTTATACTCATTATTATAGGCTACACTATACACATGATCCTGCTATTCTTGAAGGGTATTCTAACGTAAGTTGGATATCTAACATACAACATTCTAAAGCTACAAGTAGATATGTATTCACTTTGGGAGGCGTAGCAGTTTCATGGAAGTCCTCAAGGCAAACAATAATAACCAGATCCACTAAGAATCTAAATTTGTAGCCTTAGATAAAAGTGGTGAAGAGGCTGAATGGCTAAGGCATTTCTTGGAGGATATTCCTAAATGGCCTAAACCTATGCCTACAATATACATACATTGTGAGAATCAATCTGCTATTGGTAGGGCACAGAATGTGATGTACAACGGTAAGTCAAAACATATACGTCGTTGACATAATACCGTTAGACAACTGATCTCAACTAGAGTCATGATAATAGATTATGTAAGGTCTAAAGAGAATATTGTAGATCCGTTAACTAAAGGACTGAATAGGGATCAAGTTGAGAAAACATCAAGAGGAATGGGACTTAAGCCCATGAAAGAATAGGTTAAAAATGGACACCCAACCTTGTTGACTAGAGACCCCAAGATCTTGGTTCAATGGGATTACTAAATTGAATAGACCAAGTAGATTCACTGTAGGGTTACCCTAACCCATTTCTATAATAAAAACAATGATACCCGTAGGGAAAGGTTAAGCAGTTTGCTTTTAATGATTCTTATGCATTGAATACGATGGGAATTCGAGCGAAGTAATGCGGGTTACTCTTATAGTAAGAAATCACCTATATGAAAGAAAAGTGGGGCCGCTTCAAAGGCGAATTGTTAGGAATCAATTCTTTAGAAACTCTTGCAGAACTAGGGAGATGTTCATGGCCACAATGAACATAACCATGAGAAATGAAACTGTGTCAGAAAAATATCTGTGTGAGGTATGTTATCGTTTATACAAACGGTAGAACAGTTCAAAGACATTGCTTCTACTAGTCAGCCAGTAAAGTAAACATACTTTCACAAGGGAAAATTCAAGGGTTAACCCCTACCTATCCTATGTAGGTATTAACCGTAGAACTCTATCACCATGTAGTGTCTTTGTTTTCCCTTGTCATCGATCAATTTCATTCATGTGAGGAATTGTTGGAAAAAATGGTTAACAACTATATTGAGGAGTCATTTTGAGGCATAATTTTAGTGGAACCTACGTTGTAAAAGCAATGGGTTTTGGCATATTTGTGTTATCCATTGCGAGGAGATCATAATCATATATTTATATACTCAAAATAATAATCGGGTCAATAAGAAATGGATGCTCAAAGTGTGCTCATTGATATTTGAAGTTTGTTGAAAAAAGCCTAAATGTGGAGTCCCACATTGATTAGGCACAAAAGCTTGACATCTCCTAACCTGTATAAGTACTAGGGACTTTCTCCACATCTAGCCACCCAGAGAAATTGCACACAAAAAATAACACATCCTCTTGTTTTCGAGTTTTCTTGCTCTCTTCTTCTCGATTCTTTCTTTTTCGAGTTGTGTCTACATTTTTTTTTTTTGCGATAGAGGAAGACATCGTGTATGTATCGTGGAAGATTTGACGAAGCACCAAATCAAGTCGGTAACCCACTTTACTCTTCCCCTCTTTCTCCATCTTCACTTTCTCTAATCTTTCAATTGTGTTGAAAGGTCGTTTTGGTTCTCTTATACGGTTGTAATTCTTATGGTGGCCTTGGAACAAGAACATGTTGACACTTCTCTTTACGATGTGTTTAGCTACTCTATTGATTGATTTTTAAAAGGAATTCAAGGATTAGGTTTAATTTCGTTGTGTTGGTGAAACTACTCTGAAATTCCTCTCTTTTCACGATTTGATGAAAAGAATTCGGATAGATATGTTGAACAATATTCATATTCAATTTCTTTATGGCAAATTCATCTCCTTAGAACAACAAAAAGTTTATAGCCACTACTCTTCTCAAGATTGGCAAAATCACTGACTTTGCTGGTATTCTTCTTCTTCTTCTTCTTCTTCTTCTTCTTCCATTTGGATTTGTTTTCTTTGTTTGCGTTTTTCTATTACTTCCTTTATTTCTCTTCTTTGACAATTAGGCACAAAATTAAAAGATTTATGTAAATGCATCATGTATTCTTGTTTAGTATTTTGGACTGCTTATTCATTCATTTATTGTTCTTCCAAATCTCTTGTTCTTTTTAGAGTTGTCAAAATTTTATCCAAAAAAAGAACAGCAGGACATAAATCGTAAAACTTTGGCCTGCCACCTACTAAGTTGATCTTCATGAGTGCCTTGGTATGACCCATTTTAAATATGTGCTTGTCCTTTTTTTCTATGTTTTGCAGTTGTAATTTGAAGTAAGAGTCTTAGTATCCAATTCCGAGTGCATGATGATTTTCATATTTCTATATCAAAATGTGGACTTTATCAACTGTTGGAATTAAAATATGAAACGTAGCGGAAGAGGCGGATCGTTGACAAACAAAAATTTTTCAAAAACTTTGTTCATCGAGATAGATATATAATTTTAATTAATAATAAAAAGCTTTAGGAATTTTACAAACCTTTTGAAGACTATCTGAGTATCCTAGCTTTCCTCTTTGACACCACGATCTTCCAATCCAAGCCTCCACACCAATGGAAAGACGAGTGGGCGTCAAACTACAAGAATGAATTTTCCTGACACTTTTCTGAATCTGCTATGTACTCAACACATGAGATAGCAAACATTTTTTTGCATAGAAGAACTCTCAGTTTTTCTCTTTGAGTATTTTGCAAAAGTTACGTGAATGAAAAAAGTCTCAAGATAACTGTTATCTCACCCTATTTATATTTGAGAAATTAGTTATTTTTTAATTGACTTTTCAATATGAAAATAATCACCATATCACATGTATAGAGAAAGTATATATATTGCTAGATAGTAACTTTCAACTTTCCCTTTCCCCTTTCCTTTTTTCTATATTTCCCGAATCACCTCTTTCTTTTTTTTTTTTATTAACATATATATATATAGAAGATTGAATGTTTACGGAAACGTAATGGCAACTTTTTTTTTTAATAACGAATCAGTAGATTCGTTTATATATATATATATATATAATATATAAATTAAAACGTAAAAAGTTTTACGTTTGTTATATATTAATATATATATATATATTATATTATAAAATCTTATATATACATATATATATAAAGATTTGGTTCAAAACCATATATATATATATTTAGATATCTTAATTCAAAAATAAAATAGATCAATTAATTAATTAACTAATGCTCAGTTAAATGTGACAACATTTATCAAATTACATTATGTGTTACAGAGAACATTTTTCTGTGTCACATTAATAATTCAAGTGTGAAATAATTAATTTAGAATTCAGCAATTCTAAACTGAATATGTAATTCATTCTATGCATAAATCCAATATAGTGTTAAAGAGATGGTATTGGGGACCTATGGACCTATAACCCAAGCTTTAATAAATTTGACAATTAATCAAACTCTTTAATTAATGTGCCAAATTTATTAGTTTCAGTGTTACTCCACTAAAGAACTGAAACTGAACTCTTGAAGTTATAGTAAAATTACTCAAAGAAAATAAACGAGTAGTCCATTGATATAATCATTACATATAAGTCAGTCCTCCATAAATAGTTCATAAAAAGAGCTAGGTTCAATTTTCGTTTACCTCTCTTATTATTTCTTTATCCTTGAGTACCAATAATTCTCTAATAAATAGTTAATTCATAATCTTATTATGAACGGGCGCTCTACTGTTCAAACCTCGAAT
>CAMOHE010051821.1:25136-39301 GCA_946598075.1 Artocarpus hirsutus | reverse complement strand
CTTTCATTTTCATAATTAAGTTAAATAATATATATATATATATATATATATATATATATATAACTACCATAGAAGATAGTTATGATTCCAAATAAACATGTTATAAAATAAGATAACTGGTAAATTTGATAGCACTAAGACAGTAGCACTTAGTGTTCTTCCTCTTACATTATGAATAGTTATTAATTCTTTTTGCTATCTTATCTCAGGCTCAGCAACCTTTCAGGATAATAAAAAACCAAGGAACCATGATGCTAAATGCATTCTTAATGGTAAATGATAAACAATGCTAGGGGCACCAATAGTGTCCAACACCAGACACTAACAAAAAATTGGATTACACGACGTATGATCCACCTTTAATTAATTGTGGCACTTAACACCAGTAATTTTCTCAAGCATTTTTCAATAATAATACCTTCAAAAACCGTTCTTTTATTGCTCCATGCGTAAAAGAAAGAACCCTAAAAACTTACCAAAACCAAAATGACACCTCAAGAAATGTTTTTTTTTTTCGTCTCTCCCAATATAAAGCAAAAATTGTTAAAAAAATGTAAACAAAACCAGAATGATAGTTTCAAAAAGCGTTAAATCTATCTGCCCAGAAAAAAAAAAGGACGAACCTTTAGAGCAGAGTCCCAGGAGTTACTCCGAATCGCCTGGTCAAGCGCCTCGAGAACAGGTTTAGGATAAAGGTTGTTGTACTTTTTGGAGTTTGCTTTTCTCTCTATGTTCTTTATAGCGGCGTCAGTTCGCAGAATCCTCGACAGCTCCTTCTTGGGATCTTTCTGAAGACCCTTTTCAGAACCTTCGGAGCTCCGCTTCGATAAACGGCGGCACCGGATTTGGAAACGGTCATTGCGGGCTTTTGTCAAATGGGTGGTGGGGCTTAACGAAGTTCCAATCGACAGGGCCAGTTTGGAGGATTCTAGAAGGTGAGAGTCCATATTGGGAGGAACGGGATAAGGTTGGGAAATGGTAATGGGTGGAAGAGGGAGAAGAAGAGAGGCGTAAGTTAGTGGTGGGAGGTGGAGATGATAACTTGCGCGGGGAGCGTAAGGTGGTGTTGTGTTCAGGGCGTTATTTACAGTTGACGAAAATAAATCCTGTGAAGTTTATTAGCCAATGAAAAATAAAAGTGGGAAGGGTGAAATACTTAGAGAAAACAGAAAAAAAAAAAAAAAAAGTGTGCGAATTATAGCTGAAATATTACCCTACAAGTCATGATAAAAATATAGAGAGAAAATTAGAATTTATTACACAGTCACTAAAATTTAAAAAAATTTGTTTTTAAAAAAATTAAAACAATTATAACACCTTTTAACTAATTTTGTACTTTTATATGAAAATTGTCATGATAATTACTCAATAGTTTTGTTGTTCTTTAAACATTTAAAATCTATAAAAGAGTATTCAGCAATTTGCTGTATTTCAATTCTATTTTCATTTTCATTGTTAAAAAGATGCTATCTAATATAATTCATAAATATATATATATATATATATATATATATATATTGGTATTCCTTCGTCATTCTTAAAAATCACTTTGTATCTTATGTTTTTCATATTTTAAAAGTTTATCTTTGACTTTTTTCGGAAACTTATTTTGGTACTTTAAGACCATATTTTGAATTTTTAAGATATTCAAACTCCCTGTCACATTAATTAACAAAAAATTAATGATTTAAAATTATTTTCTAAAAATATTTGAAAACATTAAAAATATAAAAACAAAAACATAAAATCTATAAAAGCTTAAGAGCAATAAATCAAACTTATAAGTTTTTGTTAATTAATGAGAAGGATAGTTTGGCGATTTATTTCCTAAACAACCACCTTGAAGTATCAAGTCGACGTTTTACCTCTAACCCATTTGGTTTGCTAATCTCGAATTGTGTAGTTTTTGAATCTTTTTTTTATATAAACTCTAAATTTTGAATTGTGTAGTTTCAACTACGATCTGAACTCATGTTTGAAAGTATAAATTAAATATGGAGGAAATAAAATTGTGGTTATTTGCTATAAAGAGGTAAGTTTTACCAATTTTACATGTTCATATTAGCTTCAAAACCATCTTTCATATTGCATGTTGAAACACCAGTGTGAATCGAGCTAATGGGTTCAAATCGACTGAATCCATGAACTAAACACACCCTATATTTTCAATATTATGAAAATAAACGGTATCAAAATGATGTTTTTTTAATAACACAAATTAGTAAAGTGGTTTTTTCTGCTTTATTATATGTGTTCGACAGTTATATGTGAGTGGGCTTTTGGGGTGGAGTGGATATTTAGCAGGCTTTGGGCTCATTGTTTGCTCCTCATTGGGCTTTAAATTACATGTTATGCCCTAAGAAAAAATTATAATACTTGTCTAAATTATTGTTATGAAATTAAAATCTAACACAATATTAAAAATATCTTAAAAATATTCTTAATGATATAGTAATTATCTTAATGATATTACATATTATACTATATAATTACATATAAATAATTTTAATGATATCATTATGAGACATTTATAGAATTTTTATAAATTAGAGTCATATTTCAATTCAATAAACGAAATTGGACCAATTGTCTCATTAACCCCACTTTTAATACTTACTTTTAGTGTAACTTACAAGAATATCTCTTAAATACATCACTTTATTAAAAATACCGTCCAACAAACTACTTATTAAAATTGATCTTTTATTAAAAATTTATGATTTATTAAAAAACTAAGCTATCCTTCCTCCCACTCACTCATACAAGATGTCAAAATGAAACTCATCAAAATCAGCTAGGTTCCATCGTGGAACACACCGGAACCTACCTTTGGTTGCTGGAGCAGATGTTAGGCTGTAACCTGTCAGATTTCAACTTATAACCTATCAGATTCTAACATTTATTTTTTAAAAACAAAAAAGCGTCAACCACCTCTAATCGCTTGAAGTACTAGGTTATAACATACTAGGTTTCAATTTGGTACCTCCTAGATTCTAATATATTTTTTTAAAACAAAAAGCACCAATCGTCGGCATAAGTGTCGGAGTGTAACTTGACAGATTCTATCTTAAAATCTACCAGATTCTAACATATTGTTTTTGAATTTACCAGATTTTGTATTGAAACCTATCAGGTTTTGTCCTTGAACTAGCCAAAACACACCAGGTTCTGTATTAGAACTGCTGGGTTCCATGCCAAATTCCAACAAAAAAGAGCAAATCAAACAAAAAATACAACCAGATCGCTTGCCCTAAACAAGCCATCCAATTAAGCGAAAATTCAACAAGAGAAAAAAAAAAAAAACAAAACAAAACAAAGAAAGAACAAAATAACAACAAAGAAATTTCGATCTCAATTCTCAATCATACTCGTTGGTGATGAAACTGATGAATTCATAAAAAACACATTCATAAATAGTCTCCAAAAAACTTCAACTAAATAGAAACAACAAAAGACTTGAACAAACTGCTTATTACAAAACCAATGCATAATCCAAATACAAAGTCTACAAAAGGGAAAAAAAAACAATTAATGAATTAGGCTCATCACCGTGAAGAAGCTGTGCTCCTACGGTACTTTGTGTTGAAAATGTCGAACGCCTCTCTCAGCTCCAAGTGGCAAGCCACTGCCAAGCCAACTTGGCTCATCAGTGCCTCCAAGTTGATGCATCCCTTGGCATCATCGCCGTCCACCTTGTTCAACATCAACACCACAAAGTCCTTGTTCGCCGATCCTCTATCGGCACCATCACAGATCCAACTCAGCGCCTCAACCTTTCCTGAAGACGACCTCGTTGCTATGGCTTCACTAACACCACGATCCACCAAGTCCTATGATCATAACAAGAGTGAGCAGGTGATGGCGACGGTGGAGGCGACCAGAGGAGAGAGAAAGAAAGAGAGGTGGAGAAAACGAGAGAAGAGAGAGAAAGGGAAGTGGAGAAAACAAGGGACCAGGAAATTTGGATAAACCCAAAAATTTAATTAGAGAAATGATTTTTTTTTTTTTCATCAAAAATCAAGCCTTTTAGGTAAAAAAATTGTTTCAGTTTTTTTTTTATTGCTGTTGAGATTTCTTTCTCTGTTTCAGTTTTTTTTTATCTTGCTGAGGTTTTTGACAAGTTTTTCTACTTAGAGAGGCTTGATTTTTGGTGAAAAAAAAGATGTCATTTCTTCAAATAAATTTTTTGGGGGTTCTTTTATCAAATTTCTAAGAAAACAAGAGAGAGAAAAACCATAGAGGAGGGAGAGAGTAGAAAAAATTGAGAATGAGAGATCTGAGAAGGAAAAGAGGGGAAAAATAGATATTAGGATTTTTTTTTTTTGCTTAAATCAGGTTCAAAAAGTCAAATGATAAATCAAAACAAAAACAAAATAATAGAAAAGAGCCAGTTTTGAAAAGTTAAGAAGAAGATGACATTTTTAACGAGGGATGTCTATTAGGAGGCATTTCATGTAATTTTCTCTTATGTTTATTTATGTCACACTTAGAAAAGTTTATGCTAAACTATTATTCATATTAAATATTAAGTTATACCACAGATGAATATTTATGGCATTTATAAAAAGTTAATATTAAAATTTTGTATTTATGAAAATTCCTCTTAACAAATTGTCATGAGAAAATTACATTGTATGCTACACTTTTAATATTTATATTTACTCATACCAAACTTAGAAAACGGTTATGCCACTCTATCATTTATAATACATTTTTAGTTATGTCACAAATAAATATATGTGATATTTATAAAAATTAAATCTTAAAAAAGGCGCCTATGAAAATTTTCTGCTAGTCATTGCACAAACCCACCCTCCTTTTTCACACCACTTGCTGACTTTTTTTATTTAATCATCATCTCTAAGATATATAGATTGATGTTTTTAATTAAACCAATAATAAAAAAAAAGAACATTAGTCTGTTTTCATTAAATTTGTAAATAGAAACTTTTTCACCTTTTTTTAATCTTGCTAAAATAAGGTTACAGGAGTAGAAAGTGATATACACAGATAATTTCATACAAAAGCCCTGTAATTTTATTTATCGTAGTGGAATTAAAGGATTTACAGTAACTTCTATTGAGAAAATACAAGGAACCTCTAACCAAATGACCACTAACTAATGAACCTTCTCATAGTCTTAAAAAAGGTTTTATGTAAAATTCCATCAACCAAATTAAGTGTTCCATAAATTTTAAGCTCACTGTCAATTATAACTTCAAGGCCTCAACCATAAGCAGTGAGTGTTATAGACCATTTTTCCTTAGACTAGCAAATACACTAGCAAAACATTTAGTGTTTAGAAACATTAGTTAAAAACACTATAGTATGTATGAGCTTCATATTGTAGCTCATTTTTTCTTGACAATATAATATGTAAGAACTTTATACTGTAACAATAAAAAATTTTGATTGAGACTGACAATCTGTCAAAACACCGTATGCCATACTTGTAGAGAAACCATGACAATTATATGTACATATTTACATAGGAAAGACACAGACGGCAATTTAAAGTGAGAAGCTCAAGATGCAGGTGGAAACTTAAGTTGCATAAAGAACAACAAAAAATAAGAAAGCTGGTACACTTGATTAGAACATGATGACGATAACACATTTTGATGATGATCGGCAAAACTTTTATTAGGTGCAACAATAGACGTGCACTATTCCCAGGAGATTTCCCATTGATTTTGCGTGCATTGCCTTATTAGTGCTTAATTAGTTCCCATACGCATCTATTGTCGGTGATTTTGTATCCATATATATATATATATATGGACTTTACTATTGACATCGACCGTCCCCCAAACATAAAACATAATAAAAACTATAATATGATAGTTATCAAACATATGAGGTGTTTAAAACATGTGGTTAAGACTAAAAACTTTAATCTAAAAACTGTAACATATGAGAGCTTTACACTATAACATATTTTTTTATCAATGTAACATATAAAAACTCTACACTGTAATAATAAAAAATGTTGGTTGAAACTAATTTTGTAAAAAACTCTTGTAATATTGATGTTGACATCATGTAACATAATTTTGGGACTACTAAATTATTTGTTGTAACATTAATCCAAAATCAACGACATTAAAAACGCATAACGTAATCTTTAAATGACCAAATTTTTTTCGTATTACGTTAAGAGCATTGATGTTAGTTTTAATAGCCGCCATTTTTTTCCTTATACATCCGGTCGGATTGTAAACGTATGTGTATAATCAATGTATTTACAATTCTCATTAACTATTAGTTTTTTTTTTTTAATTGATTGAGACAGTTGGCATTGGTTTGTGCATGAAAAAAAAAAAAGGTCCAATTTATTTGGGATGGGAATATTCCATTCAAATGGGAGAGCAAAACAAACGATTTGTCGGCGATGTTAATTCTAATAACAAATTGAAAAAGCATTGAAAAGTCATATTATAGTATAATGCTAGTTCCAATTTTGTAATCAACTGGTGTAGGCTCTAACTCGCATCTTCCACACCCTTGTACGAGGAAGAGGCTACCACCCGCCAACATAATTTTTAATTTAAAAAATGCAATAATTAGCGGATATTGTTAATTTTTTAAACATGAGTAATGTTATAAAAATACAAGATAAAGTATCTAGATAATTTTGGAATGAAAATTTATTCCAACGTGATATATATTTTTCTCATAAAATAATAAAATATTTGACAAATTTAGTTAAACTATAAAAAATTAATTCAAAAATTATAACACATAAAAATTTTATGCCTTAACAATTTTTACTAAAATATTATACTCTATCCAGAAGGCAGGCGGTACCGCAAGCCAAAATTGTGAGAAAAGAAATCTGAAAAAGAAGGAAACCGTCAAAAAAGGAGGCAAGGGAGTTTATTGTCAACTTAATAAAAATTCAGGGGCAAATTTGGTAAAATTTCGGTGGCCAACTTGTGACTATTGACTTTGAGAAAATTTAATAATTGTTTTCCACGTTGCAACCACGCGAGCGCGGCGAAAATTCTAGGCATATTTTAAATTCAATTTATTATTTTATATATGACGCGGAATTTTGGGTCCCACAAACCTTTTTTTTGGGGTTCGCACGGTTCTATTCTTTATTTGCACCGAGGCCCTTGATCTTTTGGTTTATTTTTTATTATTCACCTTCTCTCTGTTTTAAGAACTTTTGCAAAATAGTTTTGGTTTTCTCTTTCCTTCGAATTTCATGCCAAATCTACTAAAAACTTTCTGAGAACATAGTTTAACTCAAAAAATTTTAGTACAAACAAATTTTACTATAATATTTTTCTCATAAAATTTATATTATCATAATATTTTTAGTTTGAAATAAGCTCTAAAACAAAAATTCAATTCAAATTAATATATTTTAAGTTTACCAAAAATATGTTTGTCTTCACCTTGAGAGTTTTGACAAATTCAAATGCCAATTGCTAATAAGTACATTTCAAACAATAATTAAAAGGTAGTCAATAGTGAGATGTGATATCATCTTTAATCATTACTTTTCTCTAATCACTATTTTTTTATCCTCTTTGAGTATGAACTATATATATATATATATATATGTATATATATAATTAGGACTATATTGCACATTTCATGTTGAGTAATCTAGAAATACCATAGTTTCAACATACAAGACAAAGGCTAACGAGAAAGTCTTGAATTTATTTCCTTAAAATCATGATCTTTTATATCTGACCTTGTGAGATGATCCATCAAGAAACCATTTATTTTCAAGAATTTCTATATAAAATCACAAAATTTTTCCATAGAATTCAATTTTTTGTTTCCATCGGAATGGGAAAAAAATCAATAACTGACTTTGAAAACTATCCTTTGGCTCTAATGACTATAAGGAACACGTCAAAAGAATCAATATTATTTTCAAAAACTATTATCGATGCAATTAAAAACACATGTTTATTAGAAATTGAATTATTTGATAGAAATGTTTATGAGAACTTGAGTGAACCCATTGTCACTATGCAAAATGTGAAAAGAAAGGAAATCTCCCTAAAAAAAAGAAAAAAAGAAAAGAAAAGAAATATGGAAGAAATAAACTAATAACTTATAGGATGTTTAGGAAGTGTGGTTAGAACTAATAGATGAAATCAATTTTGGTTAAAAATACTGTAGTATATAAAAGCTTTATATTATAGTAACTTTTTATTTTTTACTGTTATATATGAGAACTTTTCATTGTTTATTATGTCAAACATCCTATTAAAATGAAAGAAATATGAATACTTTAGTATTTATTCATAAACCAAATTTCTTAAAAAAAATTGTTTATTAGCAACTCATAGAAAAATAAAAAGATCGACTTATAGAGTACTTAATTAAAATTAACCTGAAATGGAAGGGTGTAAATGCAAATAAAACTTGGGTGTACCAAAATGCAAAATGTGAAAAGAAAGAAGGATTCCCCTCAAAAAAAAAAAAAAAAAAAAGGGGAAGAACCAACGAAAGAGAGAGGAGAGAGAGAAAGCTTCTTCTCTTATATATTAGGCCATATTTTTCATCGCTTTCTCAAACCAAAAAGGCAAAAACTTTTCTGCAAAAAAATCCCCCATTTTCATGGGCTCAGACGTTTGGGATATCTTCTTATAATCATCCTTCCTCTCTCTCTAATATTTCCTCATTTTCCCTTATTTTTCTTCAGTTTCTCTCTCTTTCGCAGGCGCCAAACAAACAAAATCTCGAAGAGAGCGAAAGCAAAAGATGGGGAAATTCGTGGAGATTTTGGACGCAGGAGTGAGAATCGCTGCAAGATTCCATTCTCACTGCCCGCAGACAAGCCGTATGTACTACCATCCTCCGGCTAACTCCGACAACCACCACCACAACAACCACTATTTTCTCTTCCAAGGAGGCGTCGCCGGCGGCGATGGCGGCGAGGTCAAGGTGATGAAGTTTGGGCCCAAGGCGATTGGCGGTGGTGCAGAGAATCAGGAGTTCATCCTTTACTCCGTTTGAGATGACGACGACCAAAACACAATACAGAGATTTTATTTTGTTTTGGAAAAAAAAAATATTTTATTTATGTTTGTTTCTTGGGAAAATGGAAGAGATTTAAAAATGAGAAACAAGAGAGAGAGTTATTAATGTGTTTTTGTAACAATTCTATTGTTCATTGCGATTGACAATGAACAATTCTATTGTTCTTTTTCACTTGCTTTAATCCCAATATTCTTAATACATTGATTTGAGATGGTGGAGGTATATATATATATTCAATTCTTTGCTATTTTATTGCACACATATATACATATATATATACATATTATGCGATAAAGAAATTTTCTTTCGTATATTTGCACCAAAAAGGATGAATTTTTATGCCCATGGCGAAACAAGAAATGATATATAACCGACCAGGTTCCTTGAAATAACTGCTACATTTCCAAATTTCAATATACAAAATTGCATTTCATATGCCAAAACTAAAAACGGTAGTTATAACTTATTGCCAGGAATTTTGATTCTTTACTCCTGATCATGGTGGCGGTGGCAGCGTGGCTCAGGCGTGCCACCGTAGGCCGAAGGCAATCGGTGGCGGTGCTCAACGTGAAGAATTTATTTGGTACTCCGTTTGATGACTAAAACAAAATGCAAGGGTTGTTTTTTGGGTTGTGAGAGTTGAGATAATGGTTGAGAAATATGTATTCTTTGTTCTAATGCTATTTTGGGGTATTGTTTCATATGATGCGCTAATTTTGAGGGCAAATTGAGTTTTAGGTTTGGGGAGTTGAGGGTCATATAAAATAAAGAACTTTTTATTCATATATTTACACCACAGGAAATAAAAATTTCTGGCCCATGTGAAAGTGAAACCGATGATCAGCAGTTTTGAAAATGAAACCAACAAGAGACACGAGTGAATGATGATAATGGAACAACGTGGCTAAACTCCAATGCTTGGTTTGTTTAACTCGGTCAACAAAATTTTCTTTACAGGGAGGGAAAGAAAACGTCAAGCAAAAAAGATCCGATGCTTCAGGAAACATTTTGATCCAAGGGAAATGTCACAAATCTTGAGAGAGGAAGCAGAAAATCATTTTGTTCCAATAGTTCTTGCAATTGGATCAAAATCGTTCACTTGATGAAATTCATTTCACGTGGCAAGTGTCCCGGATTGGATTCCTTGTAATTCTTATGGCACCTCTCAATACACCTTTTTTTTTTTTGGCTAATCTCAAAGATTTTTGAATAACAAAGCAATTTCTTTTAAATAAAATCCCTTGATTTATAAAACACAAGAAAAGAACGACACAAGGCAAATACACTTGTCCAGGCAAAATAGGCATGTGGCGGCTCGTGACCATGGGGCCACCAAAAACATTGCATATTTATGTGAGTGCATTATGCTAGGGACATAGAAAAAAAAAGACAATTTCTCCGATAGATATTGAAAAAGTAATCTATTAGTAGGTATTTGTTTTTCAACAGTCAAAATCCACATAAATAAGTAATTTTGATCATATCTAATATTCATAAATAGAGCTCGACTGGTGGCCGTCCCCACCAGAGAAAGACCTAGGGAAAAAGGAAGAAAAAGAAGCATGTATAAATAAATAGCAGTGTTGGTCAAGCAAAAAAACTAATGTTGCATACTCAAATACAGATGGCAAATAATATAACTACACTCACTGATGAGTCAAATCTAGGATTTTCAAAGCACAATTCTAACACACTTGTCCAAAAGATTACAACACCTAGATGCTCTAGAATTAGCAGTTTACTGACTATCTGAATGTGGCTTCCGGGCCAAGAAGAAATACATTGGTGTGAAGATCTCTTTCCTGAAATGCAATTTATCAAAAAAATAACATTAGCAACCAAGTTATGGCGTCTTTTAAGATTAATTTTTGAATGGTGGTTTGATTTGTAAATTTGCCTGTTTGGGAACATAATTTAAACCTAAAATACTGTAGCAATTAGTATTTTGTGAAAGGAAAAACCGTAATGAAATTAGATTGAACCAAAACTATTCAGTTTGAATCTGTGTTCCCAAGCGGGCTTAGATTTTGTCCTAGTACATATCTCCACATCTCCTTTCTCAATGGAGGTTTGATAGGCTCAAAAACAAACGATCAAATCCTCAACATTAGTACCCATTTGCACTTTCCCCCTTCAGGAATAGAAATAAAAGGTTCTAGAACAGGAAGAGAGAAGAAACAAAAAATAATAACGATAATGATAAAAAAAAAAAAGAAAAAAAAAACTATGGTTAAGATGACAACTTACTTTCCACCCTCAACTAGCCCTTCTGCAGCTTTCTCGAGAAAGTCTTGAACTCTCTGACTTCCCTGCGGGGCTAGGCCAATAGTTTCTAAAACCTTGACCTACATTGAAGGCTTGAAACTCATAAACTGCTTTTTTCAAAGATGGAGCAAAAACAGAGTAGTGCAGTTCTAAATGATACACAAATTACAATATCAGCACCAAAATGTGAGTGTTCCAAAATTTTATAGGAAAAGCAAGTGATTATTGTAGCCCGCTAATGTATTATTATAAGAAGGATCTTAGTATCTTACCATGTTTTTGGTAATAAAACGCCCAACAGCTGTTAATCGGAAACTACTTAGCGAGAAGTGACTTTTGTCCAAAGGCAAGTACCAAGGGACGGGCGACTCTGCTGCAAGATCTTTCTCCCACATGACCTTTTGTTCACAAGGTAATTGAAACAGGGAAAAAAAAAAGTAATAAAAAAATCATTTCTTATATAATGCAGTCTTGTATATGGATTCAGAATAAAGAACTTGAAACCAACCTCAAAACCTGCTTGTTTCAAAGCTTCAAGGCATTTTCCTGTCAATCTGATGTCCGGGAGGCCATCGCCAATCTCAATTTCTGCCTGCGTCAATATACACTTTTGTTAAAAACTTCAGAATCTAAAACAAAAAAAAGCAAGGAAATAAAAGAGTAATTTCTCAATATGAGTTTTTCCGTGCTTCAAGTATTTGTTACCTTGATCTTTTGATGTTCTTGGTTGCTGGGATCAAAAGCGTCAGTCATGCACCATTCATATGCAGCAAAATATTGGCCAGGCTTCAATACTCTGTATATCTCCTTGTAGCATCCATACTAATCACATAAAAACATTTAAAAAGTTGTTTAACCAACAGAAAAAAGATGAAGCATTATTACGAGGAATCCACGTTGCAAGGGACGGAAATAACATACTGCATCTGGTGCATGGCAAGTAGCTTCAATTGCATATACTGCATCAAATGTGTTGTCAGAAAATGGCATTTTCATGAAATCTGCCTGCAAGTTTAAGAAACAAAAAGGAAAGCTTTAATTATATATCTTGCAATATAAAGAATCTTCTTAAATATGTCCAAAACAACTAATGCAGAAAAAATAACAGAAACATATTATGGGAAACGATTTGAACTGAAGTGAAATGAGTCTAAAAGAAGACCATGGACCAGAAACACAATGCCACCAACCTTAACAAAGTCGCAAGTCTTGTCCACTCCGGCAATCCGGTTCAGTTCCTATGGAGCAATTGAAGCTCATAAATAAAAGCACTTTAAAATTTAAGCATTAAATATCAAAAATTATGGATAAATTGGTCTGAGCCTTCTTCATTGAATAGACCAACATAGTCTTTTATATCCTGAATAAATTGGCATCATCTTGTTGGCAAAAGAATTATCTAGCGAAACCATCCAGAATCTTGTTAAAGAAAATTAAAGCATTCCTTTCCTCCTCAACAGAATTTTTTTAAAGATGATATGCCAAAAATTAATGCCTAAGAACAAGTTCACAACCACAACAAGGGACCAACAATAAAGAACATTTAGTGTTTGTGAATTGCTGAACAAATTTTTCTTGTTATGACGTAAGAAAGTTTTACCTTTCCTCTTGACATCTGATATTCGTTGTTGTTCAACCCTGTAACCGAAGTTGAGCTGCAAAAGCCCATCAAACAATTATTATTAGAGGTCCCTCTTCACACAAGTTAATTACAATCTCTGCATACCATGACAATAGAATTTCAAGTATTGGAACTACTAACATGATGAAGCAAATAAAATCCCACACTATAATAAGTAAAAATTCCACCAGGAAAAACAAAAAGACTATCCACCTGAATCGAGCGATTTCTCTAAGTGGACCACCAATTCCACAGCCCACATCTAACACCTAACCCAAGGAGCAAAAAAGCAGGGATTAACAATATGAACCATTAGTAAAAAGGATCGAACTTAATCCCTCTGTTTTCTTGAATATTGTCTTGAAGACAACAACCTTTTGTCCTGGTTTCAGACCCAGTTGCAAAGCAAGGAAGTGCTCATGCCGCTTGATGCTCTCCCGAAGAGACTCTCCCTTCCATCTGAAAACAATGAAGCAAGTTAGAAATTCCAAGGAACAGCGGCATTGAAAACCGAATTTGAGAAGTGAGAGAAACAAAGGTACCTGTGTGCAAAATGGAAGGATTCTCCCCAGCCAAATTCATAGAAACTGGTAACAAGATCATAATATTTATTGACCTGAAAAATGAAATCCACAAGCAAGACTGTAATTGAGAACCTCCTCACGCTTGAATGAAATAGTATCAGAGTAACAGGTTCAAAGGGAATATTGTCACAAAAACAAAACACTACAAAATGCCAATCTAGCCAACATACATATATCTATGTGATTAATCTCGGGTTTTTTCTTAGATAACAAATCAATCAATCTGGGGATTCAATATAGCTCCAAGTCTTCACATTGTGCCACACAGCTTGATATTCTCTTGTTGCTAAATACATATCACCAAGAAAGAGATTCTCTTACCATGTCACTATAGTTAGATTTTCTCTCTTCCTCTTCACCTCCGTAGCAGACATGATACTTCTCATACCTGAACCACCATTCAGCAAATTAAATTCTACGTCAATATCTTGATCATGATGTCTTGGAGAGAGGAAAATCAACCATAACGTTCAAAACAACCTCCATTTATTTGTAATGTCAACTGTCACCTGCCGTGGCCAGACACAGTTTATGCAACTCACATCTCAAATATTTAAAATTAATTGATACTACAGTAAAAATCATTTCAGTGGCACAAATTATAAAAATTAAAGACTTTTCCGATATCATTGTACAAGAGAAGAAAATCCTAAGCTACATTACTACTTCAAGCAATACAGTTAATC
>CAMOHE010051821.1:3122-25116 GCA_946598075.1 Artocarpus hirsutus | reverse complement strand
TATCACCAAGAAAGAGATTCTCTTACCATGTCACTATAGTTAGATTTTCTCTCTTCCTCTTCACCTCCATAGCAGACATGATACTTCTCATACCTGAACCACCATTCAGCAAATTAAATTCTACGTCAATATCTTGATCATGATGTTTTGGAGAGAGGAAAATCAACCATGGGTGTTTGAAAGGTGGTGGGAACCAATGGTGAGAACCACTTTTACTGTAGCATGTGAGAGCTTTACACTGTAGCAATTTTTATTATTATTACTATAGCATGTGAGAGCTTTATACTGTTTATAACTGATTTTGTGGTGGAAAGCGCAGTTCCCATCACTTTGTCAAACACCCGGCATAACGTTCAAAACAACCTCCATTTATTTGTAATGTCAACTGTCACCTGCCGTGGCCAGACACAGTTTATGTAACTCACATCTCAAATATTTAAAATTAATTAATACTACAGTAAAAATCATTTCAGTGGCACAAATTATAAAAATAAAAGACTTTTCCGATATCATTGTACAACAGAAGAAAATCCTAAGCTACATTACTACTTCAAGCAATACAGTTAATCCGGGATTTTTCTTTTTATATTTTTTAGGGTAGTTGATTCAGGAAGTTGGTATATGTACTTGGGGAAGAAATAAAATGATAAAAACAGGTAAATAGCATATGTAAGGACAATAGTACAAAATTTAGTGAAGATAAATACCCATATAATATTACTGTTTTTGATGAATTTATTTCCGATTATAACAAGGTCGAGACCGACGTACATTCTGTTTGCAGACTTGGCGAGATGAGAGACTTATTGGGAATGAAATAATTTTTTTTAAAAAAACATACTTCACAGCTCACCCCAAAGAAAATTACCTTTAGTAAAAACTTCAAATTTCTTTTGTCACCCGGTTTTCCCATGGTTTCATGTTCAATTCTATTATCAAAACTTAATACTCTACGCAATAAGATCTATCTGTATTCTGACAAGACAAGAAACCAATTTCCTCGATTCTTCTATTATTATGTTCATCTCTTCATTTATTTGGTACCCATGCAAAGACACCAACCACACAAGGATACATAAATATATATATACATTGTACGTATATATAAACATTCGATGGATAAGATAAAATCCAACACGCCGGCACCACATGTTGTGTCAATGTAAACATCACATCACATCAAATTAATAAACTTGACCCGTTCTTGCTTAATTAGCCCTAAATAAATAGCAAAAATGAGCTCTTTAAGATCAAATTCAAATTAAAAAAAAAAAAAAGAGTTTAAAATTTTTAAATAAGGCATAGATTTTGGATTGGAATCAGAATCAAACCACACCAATGATCCGTAAAGAAACCTCATTTCACAGAACACTGCATTTTAGAGAGAAAGTACTGAATTTGTAGAGAGAAAGAGGAAATGTACTTTTCGACGGCGGAGAGGACTTCGCTTTTGTCGATCTTTCCGCCGAGACCCGACGCGAGATCCAATGCTCCAGCTTTCGACATCTCGTACGTTGTTCCCAACACAAATTCACAAAGATCTAGAAAATTAAGGGGAAAAAAATTAAATCGAAAATGTTGTTGAAAAAAGAAGAAGAATAAGAAGAAGAGCAATGTATGAGATTGTCGAACAACAATGCAGGGGAAAGGAGGAGTATTTACATTGAAAATGAAATAGGATCTCCGAAAGAGAAGAGAGTTTTTGGAATGAAGGAAGATAGAGATTAAGAAAGAGGACGTTCTATATATAGAGAAATTGCTCGGTGGAGGAGAGAGAAGCAGGGCTGGCATTATTTGTCATGTTTTTATCGGCAAGACAACATGATTAGGTTAAAAATAAACAATACGATTAATAAATATGTCACGTATAAATATAAATTGTCTATGATATGTGTAACATAACATAATATAATTAACATAATTATTAAACAAGTCGTGACGGGTTAATACGATAAAAACATGTATATATAACGTTTATAAACCAGTTAATTAAAAATTAAAAAAATTAAAAAAAAAGTCAATGAAAAAAATTAACAAAGACACAATATCTACTTAACACTAACCTATTACAAATATTTCAAATATTTTTATTTTTAAGTTTATATGTGCTATAAACGGGAGAGTCGTGTCGTGTTGTGTCGACACGTTTACAGCATGTTGAATTAAGTGTTAAAGCATGTTAAACATGCTAGCATGAATCCAACCTGTTTATTTTCGTGTTATTTGTGTCAACCTATTTATAGCCCAATTAATAAACATGCGGTCCAAACATGTTTATCTTATATCGTTTTTATATCGTGTCATCGTATCGTGTCTAAAATTGCCGACCCTAAGGAGAAGGAAGAGTCCTGGGAGTTTGCTTCTCTTCTTTTTTGAGAAAAAAATTAATTTTGTAATATATCTTTCTCAAATTTTAAAGTTAAATGTCAAAATACATTTTTATGTGGAAAAAAAATGCAAGTAGTGTTGCAACCAAACTTTCCTGCGCCGCAACGCTAGTTCATGTTTTTCAAATTTTGAAGAGTCGTGATGTAAAGTTGTTTTGAACCATTGAATTATTTAGTTGTATGTTTCATATAAGCTTGAACATTTATTAGCAACAGATATATATGTTGCAGCATATGCGTTACTTCATTGAAAAGATACCTTTATATGTAAAAGGTTACATGAGTTGATGTGGTTGCAATGTTTCATGAAATGATACTCCTACGTGTTATTATTAAATCTCTAGAAAATTAGTGATTTCATATTTTGTTTTGAAACAAAATATTTTTTTTAGATATCGTGTTCAATATTTTATTGTATCTTAAAAGTAATTTGTCGTTAAACTTGTTAGCATATATTGTTTAAGTAAGAGTAAATAAAACCTTTAAGAAAACTCTTTTAATGCCCCTCAGACCTATCTTGATTTCTAAAAATTCAAATATTTATTGCTCTAAATGTGTATCCTCCAACACAAGTAGTATAACAACTACTTAGTTATATCATCGATGTTAAATACTACAAAAAAACAGAAAATGGCCTCACACTATGGACCTTATATTGTAGAATCTACATTCTATTAGCTGTGACATAAGACTCCCGTAGATACCCTAATAATTTTCTTAGGTTATTTACCTTTTTATACCTTAAATTTAAGGTTTATTCAAAAAGTATGCCCTCTATTTTTTATCGCATCAAATATGTATCGTTAGATTACATTTAATATACAAATCTATACATTTTCTTAATCAAGACTCACTTTTGACCTAAAAATACCAAGAATACCCCTAAAAATAGAAAAATGGAAAATTCTAAAAATTAGGAAAATAAATTTTTTTAATAAAAAATAAAAGAAAGAAAGATTTCCCTACTCCTCAGACCACATCCTTACCTAACTTATTTACCCCAACTTCCTAAACCTCATTGTACCATTGCAAGGCCCTCCCATCGTCAAAGCTAGAGAACTTATGGACCTTATGAACAAGGACAGTACTGTTAGACTACGTACTCTAAGGATTAGAAGATGTAATAAGTTTTTGAAAATATTTAATCAATAAAGAGTTTATTTATTATTTATATATTAAATATTATCCTATTTGTGTTCATTTTTGTTGAATATGTGATATGTCATGAACCAAAACCAAGGGCAGTGACTTAAGTAAAAGAAATATTTCTAAAGATCTAGAAAATCAAAATACTTGGAAACTGAAGCGGGGCTTGTAGATTTATAAAAAAAAATTCAAAATGCTTCAAAGTCTTTGATGCTAAATAAAAGAAATAAAATACAAATAGAAAATTTAAAATGAAAAAATATAAAATTTTAAATGAATGCTTACAAAATAAGTAAAGACATAGCTGCGCAATTTTAGTCAAAGTAAATAAAATAAATTCAAATAACAAATAAAACAGAACTCAAAAAAGTTCAATCATCTACTAAGAGTGTTCAGTTTATGTATTTTCCATACACCAATAAGTATAGGAGGAATACACTAATCAAACTGCTTGGAGCATCGATGACTTTTCTAGACACCAAGGAACAACCAACTAACCTAAAAGAAGAAAATGGGGGAAGTGAGCACACAGTGCCCAGTAGGAAACCTATTACCAGCCTCTCAGTTTTTCTTTTTATTAGTATATTATCATAAAATATTTACGAAGTTATTAAAATAAAATCTCATATCAATACAAGAAAATTGATCAGATTCATAGTTTATTTAATAAATCTATAACTCATGATTAGAGATCGTCGTTCAATTATTCTCGTATACATCCCGGGTTGTTAGTGAAGGAAAGGAAAGAAAGAAGGATTTTACGAAGTTCTGTCGTGTCTTAAATAAGCACTCTGTGTCCATTGTGCCCCGAAGGAGCGTCCCATGAGGTAGGCCACATAGCATCGATGATACCAAAAATATGAAATTTTTGTTATGCCCAATGAAGGAGCATCCTGTAGGAATATAACCAAGATAAACACTTTAGATGGCCGTAGAATTGTCTAACAAGGTCGCGTAAGGTCTCAACAATTATAAGATTTTGTTATAACCTCTCTGACTACTAAAACCCATCCTATATAATTCTACCCATGTTAGTCAGTTTTTGACGAAATTTTGGCAGCATAACGACTTATTTTCTTATAACTAAAATCTAAATTTGCAAGAAAACAAGGCATAATTCTTTCGTAGCATGCCATAATTACAAGACGCATCAAATAAGCATTTCTATCTAACCATCGAATTTTATAAGGTCAAGCTCAACGTGATATAAGTGTTCTTAATCCCAAGTCCATGATGATCACATGGAATTGCATACATGTATAAAAACAAATTTTCAAAAAAAATGTATCTAAAACTAATTCAATAATAAATTTTAGATAACAACATTAATGATAATAATAATAACAAAAATAGTACTAGTAGTAGTTGTAGTAGTGATAATAATAACAACAACGATAACAAAAATAACAACAATAATATTTAATAACAATATTAATAATAACAACAATAACAATGATAATAACAACAACCACATGTCATTATCAATACCAACAACAACGACAATGACATAAATAACATAAAGTTTAATGGGCAACGCATTAAAATCCATGTGATTTTAATTTAAATTTCTAAATTTATTGGCTAGTAAAATAAATTATCACGAGAGGTGAGTAATAGAGTTCCTACTGACTTAGTCGACAATCTAAAATGCACTCGTTTGTTGAAACTTTAAGTCATCAAACTTGGCCTTCAGAATCTTATCTCACAAATTCGACACCATAAATGTGTCTAAAAGTCAGAAATAGGCTGGATGACATCTTCTCCAATTTGGTGGTCGGGGTCAACTGTTGGCCGTCTTGACCGAGAGTTGACAAACGTTGATTAAGGTTGACCAGCAAGGAGGCGGTGGCAGAGAGTGGTACCAAAATGAAGCTCTCGACTCAAGGATCACCTTTCCAAAGTTGGCTTTCCAAAACAGGGCTCGGTTCACCAAAAAATGGCACAAAACAAGCAAGGGACGTGGTGAAGGCCTAGATTTTTTTGGCCACAATCAAGGCAGAAAATGGACGGGTTTTGCTTTCCTCGATGAGAGGAATGCAACAATGCAAACGAGCCAGAGAAACAAGGCCAAACGGTGCTAGAATCGGCTACCAAAGCTAGGAATCTATGGGGATTTTGGCTTTGTTCTGGCTGCCAGTAGCGCGTGGTAGGTTGGTGGGCTGGCTATGGGTACTTCAGGAGGTGACGGTTCAAGTCTACCAAAGTGTGCTTGGACCAGGGAGGCAGTGACACATGAGAGTGGGGCTGTTTGGGAACGTGCAAGTAATGAAGAAGAAAGAAGAAAGAAGAAAAGAAAAAGAAAAAAGAAAAAAATAAAAAGAAAAATAAAAAGAGAAAGAGAAAGAAAAAGAAAAAGAAAAAGAAAAAGAAAAAGAAAAAAAGAGTGGGGAAAAATCAAGAGACGGGGCCTTTTTTTTCTAAAAAAATCTAATGTGTATGTATACATATATATATATATATAAATTTTTTTAATTGAAAAGGAATCTTCAAGGAAATAAACTTTCTACCTCAAAGTTGTTAAAAATTTTAAATTGGCCCAAAATTTTGAATTGTTTTTCAATTAAAACTATGGGTTTCACAATCTACCTACCTTAAAAAAATTTAATCCTTGAAATTTGCAAAGTTCCACTTGGGTTTGAAAATTAAACATGGTATTTTGCATGTAACTGGATTATAACCACAAGGAAGCTGGCCTACCAAAATAAAATGCTCTTTAAATGCACCTAGATTTGATATTAGGAAAGGGGCAGACCATGAACAATTCCTACGCCATAAAAAATCTAACTCTCTTATATACTAAGTTAACCCTCAGTCAAAAGGCATAAAGGAACCACAAGAAATTGACAAGGCCTTTATTACTTGTCAATCTTCTTTGCAATCTTGGTTCACCACATTGAGCATACATAACTACCAAGAGAACATATCATGCCATTTTACACAATTTCCCATGTCCTTTAAATTTTTCAAAGTAATTTTCAAGATAGCATAGCCTTAGGTTTCAAGGAACTTTGCTATATTCAGAAAGTTTCTAAGCAAAACCTCCAGTACATACAACTTTGGCTACAAAGTCTTAAACGAGATGAAACCAAGTGCTACAAGTTAGAATTTATAGGTTCTAAAATTTTTTAAGGTCATTTTCGGTGTAGGCATCGTCTATCAAAAAGTAACAGTCTTAGTTCTTAGTTATACTAATTTTTGAAAAATGCAGCTTTGATGACTGATACAGATATACTCATAGAACATTTTACGCTCTTCCAAAAATCACAAAATTGGTGCTTAATCAAAGCTAATACCTTGGCCTTCCTAGCAAGCCATCATATGCTTGACTCTAACATTAAAGTCTCCAAAAAGGCCTCGACCCAAAAGTGCTGCTGGTTTTTTTTTTTTTGGGCGATAAATGTGCCTAATTGTCTAGTTTCTAAAGTGCATAACTTAGGCTGTGGTTATCTTATTGAGACAATTCTTAAGTTTATGCAGAGCTTAGAAATTATTCCAATGTTCCATAGCTGTCAAGGCCCTGAAATAGGTGATAATGTACAGTTTGTCTTTTCCTCAAGGCAGCCCCTATGTCACTTTCTCCGATTCTTTTTTTCAATAATTCTCATAAATCTTTAAGTTGTCATAAAACAAGAAACCTTAGACTTAGAAATCAAACCTCAAAACAAAAGGATGTGAATATATATCAAATTAGTTCATACCCAAAAAAACTCCAAACAAACAAGATATGCTTAAAAAGAATCTAAATTTAACACCAAAACTTAGTCCACCTATTGTCCAAATCTAAAAAAAAAAGTTTCCAATTAATGAGAAAAATATACCTGAACTCTAAAGTAACCTTTGAGAGGTTATAAATGCAAGAAATAGTAAGCTACCAAAATGGCAACATTCCAAGACCATCCACAACTCAGATACAATTTTAGCACAAGGGCTTGGAAAGAAATGGAAGAAAGTAAATACAAAAATGAAGAACAAAACCTCTACACTAGTAATCCAAGAGAGAGAATAATAAGGGACAAAATTGGCTCTTTAAATAAATTTAGACAAAAGCAGTAAAAGAAGAGCAGTTTCTTTCAAATATCAAAATCATAAACATGAGAAAAAACATCAGCTTCTAAAGGGAAATCATATTACAAATCATACAAAGAAAATATTCAAAGAGAATGTTGAGGTGTTGAGTTCCTTGGGCGGAGCCTGGGGACACCTCGAATGTATTACTGAGAGGGCCCTTACTTGAGGAGAGGCCGAGCTCGGATTTAACTCCAGTGAAAGAGCGCGTCCTTCAGGAGTTGAACCCGTTTCCTCTTGAATAAGAGAGTCTTATAGTGTCCCCCAAGTACCAATCCAACTATAGCTAGATTCATACATAGGATAGACCCTAAGACCCTTTTATTCAACAGGAAACGAGTTTAACTCTTAGAGGACGCGCTTCTCCCGCGGGAGGCAAATCTGTGTGGAGGCTCCTTGAGCAGCTTCCCCGGCAATACGTTCGAGGTATCCGCCAGGCTCCGGCCAGGGAACCCAACACCTCAACATTAAAATGCGTGTTTTAAAGTCGCAGGGTGAGATCTTGCATGGGCCACCTTTTAACGTATTGCCTTCTTGTACGTGGGATTGGTATCTGGGAGGAACTTAAGGCCCTCTTATACGAGTGGTCACAGGTTCAAATCTTAGAGGATGCATTCCCTCCACGGGAGGCAAATCCTAACTAGGTCTCTCCCCGAGCAAAGGCCTTCTAGGCAATACGTTAAAAGGTGGCCCATGCAGGATCTCACCCTGTGACCTTAAAACGCGTATTTAATGTTAAGGTGTTGGTTTCCTCGACCGAAGCCTGACGAGCACCTAGAACGTATTACCAGGAAGGCTGCTTGGGGAGCCTCCATGCAGATTTGTCTCCCATAGAGGGAACGTGTCCCCCAGGAGTCAAACCCATATCCTCTTAAATAAGAGGGTCTTAGGGCCTATCCCACGTACTAATCCAGCTATTAGTTGGATTGGTACCTAGGATAGGCCCTAAGACCCTCTTATTTAAGAGGATACGGGTTTGACTCATGGGGGGTGCGCTCCCCATGGACTCCATGAGAGGCAAATCTATGTGGAGGCTCCCCGAGCAGTCTTCCCAGCAATACGTTCGAGGTGCCCGCTAGGTTCCGGCCGGACCCAACACCTCAACAATGGTAATTTGCAAGTGTTTATTGAGCTCACCAAATAGCCCCTTCAACGAAACAGCTTCCTTACAAGCTTCAATGATTGCCATGTATTCTACCTCAATAGTAGACAAAGCCATCATAGTCTGTAAAGTAGCCTTCTAGCTAATAGCTTAGCCACTAATGGTAAACATATACCCTGTAAGCGATCTCCTCTTATCAAGATCTCTAGTAAAATCAAAATCAACATATCCAATAACTCTATCTCTAGTCCTCCCAAACTACAAATAAACATTAGTAGTACCATGCAAGTACCTAAATATCTACTGAACTGCCTTCCAATGTTCCTTATCAGGATTAATCAAGTATCTACTAACTATACTGACTGCATCTAATAAGCTTGGACGAGAACATGCCATAGCATACATGAGGGATCCCACTGTACTAGATTATGGAACTCAAGACATATACTCAATCTCATCGTTTGATTATGCAGACAAAACGGAAGAAAGTCTAAAATGCACAACTAATGGAGTACTCATAGGTTTGGCACTATGCATATTGAATTTGTGCAAAACTTTCTCAATGTACCCTATTTGAGTCAAATACAGCTTGCTTGTCTTCCTATCTCTTAGAATCTCTATGCCACGAATCTTCTTTGTAGCCCCCAAATCTTTCATCTCAAACTCCCTATTGAGTTGAGCCTTTACCTTCCTGATTTCTTCCTTATCCCTAGCAGCTATAAACATATCATCAACATATAAGAGCAAATAGACATATGACCCATCACGGTTCTTCTTTATGTAGACACAACTGTAATAGTCATTCCTCTTAAACTCATGAGAGGTCATAAATGAGTCGAGTCTCTTATACTATTGTTGGGGAGACTGTTTCAGGTCATAGAGAGACTTTTTTAACAGACACACATGGTCCTCTTTACTTGAAAATACGAAGCACTCTGGCTGCTGCATGTAGATATCCTCCTCAAGCTCACCATGCAAAAATGCAGCCTTTACATCTAAGTGCTTAAGCTAAATATCATGCATGGCTACAATACCAAGCAAAACTTGAAGCAAACTATGCTTTATAAGTGGAGAGAACACATTTGTGAAGTCTACACCTAAAACCTAATTATAATCTTTTGCAACTAGTCTGGCCTTATATTTGGCTTCTTCAACTCCTGGCATACCTTCCTTTCTCTTCAACACCCACTTGCAGCGAATAGCTTTCTTACCTTTAGGCAACTCCACCAAATTTCAAGTGTCATTCTTATGAAGAGATTCCATCTCCTCCAACATAGCAATCATCCATCTCCCTAAGTCATTACAACTAATCACCTTTGAATAAGTACAAGGTTCTTCATTACAATCAATACCTTTTGCCACTGACAAAGTATAAGCCACCAAGTCGGCCTCAGTAAACCTTTATTGAGGCCTAACAACTCTTCTAGGTTTATCATTGGCGATAGAATACTGCGTTGGTCACAATGGTGGCGATGGGGAAGCATCTTTATGACTCTCTAAACTTGACTGGGAAGTCGAATCAGAAGATGTACTTATCTCAATTTAAATGTCCACTTATCTGCTATATCTTTCCTGATCAACATCACTAGATCTCGTAGTAGATGTCCCACGTACCATGATAGTTTCATCAAACACAACATCTTTACTAATAATCACTTTCTTAGTTTCTAGGCACTACAACTTTTAGCCTTTAACTTCAGGCTTATAACCAAGAAATGCACACTTCATAGATCTAGGTTTGAATTTACCATTATCAACATGAGCATAGGCAGGATAGCTAAAACTTCTTAAATTAGGTAGTCTGTAGGTTTACTTGACTATACCTCTTGTGGAATCTTCTTGTTAATAGCAATGGAAGGAGAGTGATTCACCAAGTAGCAAGCTGTAGAAGCGATTTCGAGCCAAAACGACGTAGGTAGCCTAGCATTAGAACGTATGCAATGTACCTTCTCCATCAATGTTCTATTCATCTGCTCTACCACACCATTTTGCTACGAAGTACGTCAAACTGTTAAAGCGCTCATAATTCCTTTTGATTTATAAAAGACATTATATTCACCTAAACATAACTCCAAGCCATTATTAGTGCGGCGACGTTTAACTGGCTTACAAGTCTGCTTTTGTACCATGGTCTTCTAATTTCTAAACGTAGCAAAAGCATCATTCTTTTGCTTCAAAAAGAATGTCCATACCCTTCTAGAAAAGTCATCTATAATCATAATAGAAGGAATAGTAGACGGTTCCTAAAGGTTATAATACACATACTACAAAATATCTTTTGTGCTGCGAATGCCTTTGCCAAATCTAACTCTCATTTGTTTCCCAAACATAAAGTGCTCACATAACTCCAACTTACGTGTGCACTGACCATTAAGCAGTCCTTTTTTAGTTAACTCTGGCATCTCAAGCTCACTCATATGCCTCAATCGCATATGCCATAACTTAGTGAGATCACTATCATACATAGTGGATGTAGTAATGGCGGCATCTCCTACAACTGTAGTACCCTATGAAACATACAAACCAGCAGCCTTCTTAAACCACCTTATCATAATAAGAGCATCTTTGCTAACCTTCAAAGCTCCACCTTTAGCGACGTACTTGTATCTTTTTAAATCTAGAGCACTCAAGGAAATTAAATTTCTCTTTAGATCAGGGACATGCTTGCATCACCTAGTGTCCTTACTACTCCATCATGCATCTTGATCCTTACAATTCCAATATTAGCAACTTGCATGGCGTCTTGTTACCTATCAAAACAAAGCCCTTAGAAAACGTTTCATATGTTGAAAACCAGCCCCAGTTGGGACACATATGAAATGTACATGCAGAGTCAAGAACCTAATCCTTACAGACTTTAAATTCACCATCATAAATCACTAGGAGCTCCCTTTAGAAACTTCTTCCACAACATTGGCCTCATCGGTATCATTCGGTTGCCTTCCTTTTTGATCAGCCGCTATCTTATTCTTGTTTTGCAGTTTATAGCAGTTGGTCTTATTGTGCCCTTTTTCTTGTAGTAGTTGTAGACTCTATCCTAATGCCTGGACTTTGATTTGCCCCTCACATCAGCACCAAAACCAAAACTCCTCTCTTGAGTCCTACCACAAACAACAAGGCTTTCTCCTTGAGCCGCAGGTTCAGTCACAAGCTGCTTCATCTTTTTTTTAAGACAGCAAGGCATCATAAACTTTATCTAGAGTAAGTGTATCCTGACCATAGAAAATTATATCTCTAAATGTTGTATATAATGAAGGCAGTGAATACAACAGGATTAACCCTAAATCTTCTTCCTTGTATTAACCTCCATGGCCTCTGAATCAGAGACAATTTCCTTAAAAACGGTTAACTATTCTTCAAAAGACACACCTTCAGCCATCTTGTGTAGATACAAATGCTGCTTCAGATGTAGCTTACTGGTGAGACTTTTTTTTATACACAACTGCTCCTACTTCAACCATAACGCAGCAGTGGTCTTCTCCTTCAAAACATCCCGCAAAATTTGATTTGACAGATGAAGTTGAATCTGGGTTAAAGCCTTCCGATCCTTACATTGTTTCTCCTCCGTGACCACGATGAGGGCATCTTTTCAAACCCCAACAGTGCTTCTTCAAAATCCATCTATGCCAATATAGCCCGCATCTTAACCTGCCAAAGACAAAACCTGGTGTCGCAATCCAAAAGCAGATTGTCGTACTTCATTATTGCCATCACCAAGATCAAAGCCATGCTTTGGTGCCACTTGTTACAAAAATAATACGATAGAAACAAAGAATAAAAATGCACAGAGATTTACGTAAAAACCCAAGACGGAAAAAACCACAGGCAGAAGAGAAGAAAATCACTAAACTCAAAAAATATTACAAGATGGAGACGATTAAGGAGGCTGAAATGATAATACAAAACCCTAATATAATACATCATATATATAGGCAAAAACAAAACCTTATGGGCTCAAAACACAAACTAAATGGTATAATTGTCATACTATGAGCTTTTCGGGTCAGGCCAAACTGAATTCGGGTTACCATACTCTAACACTCGATTCAAGATAATAAAAGAGCTTAAAGAGATTAATGCAAGGCTTGAGAGAAATTCGTTTAATTTGGTGGAGCGAAGTGACACGTAATTACAGGTTCACACTAATGATGCAGTGAGGGATTGGCTGTTGGCTTCTTCATTTGTGGGCCAACTACAAGTTTATGTGAGGGATTATCTTATGGTTCTTCTCTCTAAATTGGTAATCGAAGATTGCCCAAAGTTGGCTTCAATGCTGCTTTTCCTAACTGCAAAAGAAGGACTAGTCCGGGACTTAACTTGCTGGAATCCATTCAATCTCATCATCTGCCGAGGATGAAGCATCATCATTAACTTCCAAGTCATCTCCTCCCTCAAACCTGGAGAATATGCGTATTGTTGGCATTGACAAGTTTGATGACTTGAAAGCCGATGAAATTGAATGGAGTAACCTGGAAAGCCTAAAATTATTGAAATTCGATTCTCTTCCAGAACTGACGACTCTTCCTGAGGGCCTTCAACTAGTCCCCAGCTTGCAAGAGCTCCATCTCTGGCACTGTGGCATGAAGGAAATCCCTGCTTGGATTGGCAAAATCAAAGTGCTCGAGAAGCTTAGCCTTAATTTGAGGACACTGGAGATTGCAGACTCTCTCACGTTATTACGGAGATGCGAAGATGAAACAGGTGCTGATTGGCATAAGCTTGATTGCATTCGAGATAAGCATTTAGGCCAGACATCGGGCAGATGATTCTTCCATCCTTTCGTTTTCCTTGTTCAAGTATGTACTCTAAGTCATGGATTCTCAATTTTGTTTGTCATCTCTTTTCTTAGCGTAGACGGTTTCAGTGTTTTCTTCTATTTTTACTTTTTTTTTAATCTTTAATTCTAGAAGCTGTTGAAAGTACAAGTTCACAAGTCAGAGCCAAAATTCCAAAACAGCAATACACAAGTCAATGATACAAGAAGTAGTTGATTTTTCCATTTTTCCCTTTGCTTTCTCCCAAATCACTGTACCTAGTAGCAATTCCTATTGCTCCTTGTCATTGTCTGTCTGGTACTAATTTGAATTTATGCTCCAAAACAATTGGAGTAATTAGCTTAGAATTTGGATCTACCCTGCTCTCCTCTGCATTTGTGCAAGTCAAGCATGAAGAGAAAATTACAACTCTCTTCTTTTATGCATTTAATGCCCTATCTTTTCCATGAAATTCTATCTAACTTGTAGTTTTCTTCTCAAAACAGGTCCAATTGTTGTGAAACCTTGCTGCGGATTTTTGCTCCGACCTTTCGTTGCTTGTGATTCTCATGGATTGTTAGTTCACAGATTTAACTTTTGGTGTGAGTGCTAATTTTTTAGGTTTCTCTCAGAGTGGTTCTCCAATGTGAACTCCTTTTTGCTTGCTGTAATTATTCCACCAGGTTTTGCCTAGTGAGTTTTCTTTAGTCTTTAGTTGTTTTCAGTTATTAGTTTTCAATTTCAGTTGTATTTTCTTTGTTTCTTTTTGGTTTGTTGATGTCAAAATTTACCTTATTTATGCCTCTGTAATGAAAGGCCAGAACATGGTCTTTTCTAGTCGTAAATTATCGTGACTTGCGAAACAGAATGGCTTTCGATATTTGCATATTTGGGCATGAAACAAATTGTTGTGAACATCATCAATTCCATAATTCGCAGTGATCTTCTTTTAAAAAAAAATGTGTGAAAAAAGGCTCCTGTTTGTACTCATCAAGGATTACATCTTTGTCAAATATAGTTTAATTTGGAAACAGCTAGTGCGCTGTGCTTTTTGGTGGGACTCTCAAAAATGATTCCTGTTAAGGCCTTTTCCTTTTCCTTGCCAACAATTCAGTCAAAAAGATTTTAATTTCTTTAATTTTTTATTTTTTAAATTATTCCATATTAATTTATTATGATTTTTATGTTGAAGAATGAGCGACCCGACTAAATATTGTGGCGTGGATGGACCCTCCTCACTGCATACTCTCGCTTTAGGAATAGGAATAGTTCGAAAAATAATTCAACTCATCTTTAAAAAGAAGAAAGAGAAAAAAACTCTTTTCTCTCTGTTTAACTTGGCAAAAAAGTAGTATTAGTGCTTTTATTTCAAATTCCATTTTCTTTAGGAGATGCACTTAATGTTTGTCCCATTTGCTGTGATCATACAGGGAAGAACAACAAAGGCAAAGATTCTGTGTAGCGTTAGAGAACCAGGGCCAGTAATCTTTTTTGTTCACTCTCTTTTAAATTCAAGTAATAATCTTTTATGAGGATAGAATAAATCAGAAATATATTATTAATTATCACAAATTTCATTCTTTTTCCATCTGAAGCCTCTCTTCAATTCCTTACCTGTGTGCCGTTCTCCTTCCGTCTATCGCAGCATTCTTCTGTAGCCAGTTAGTCCATAATTACTTTGGTCTCTCTTCTTCTAACTTGTTTTATGTACTTCAAAAACAATATATATATACTTATATACATATATATATATATTATAAAACTTCCTGAGAACTTTTTTTAAGTACTTGTTAAAGTATAACAAATAATGTCTCATGTTATTGTGTCTCTGATAAAATAATATAGAATCTTTGCTCGTTAATCATGTATTTTTTTTAATCATCACCATGTTAATTTATGCTGTATTTTCAATGATATTGTCACTGGACTTCTGATCCGAACTTACATCTAGAATCAGTTTTTTCTATATAAACTTGCCTTTTCTTTTGTTGCATTCGACTGTCATACTTTATCACAAAATGCTGTTAATGTTTTTTTCTTTGAGAGCCAAAAACAAAAAAGAAAAAAAAAAAATCCCCCATAGCTGTGACAATATATGAGTAGATATGCGAAGCATTTGTGAATAGAAATGCCCTTTAGCAACATGCATTACTTTACCTTTCAAAAACTTCAGAACTTGACATAAATTCTATATTTGTTCATAGATTTAAATTAATAACAGGACATATTGGACTAGCCATTTATTGTGAAAGGGAACTAATTAGGTATTGATGTTATTATGATAAATATGTTGGAGTGTCACCTATTCTTTTTGAATAATGATATCACATTTTCTTCTTCCTAGTTCTTTTTCAGTAAATCAGAGCAAAAATTCTACTTTCCTTTTTCTATCTTGCTAAATATGACAGTACAACTCAAGAAAAATAAAACATATACCACAGTTAGATTTATCAATCATGTTATGGATTTGTGGCATAAGTTCTTTATATTGATTCTGAATAGCTGCCATCATTTGCTACATGTAAGATTGAGATTCTCTAGAAGCATCTCTATGGACTAAGCGGGATCATTAGGTAGCATAGAGAAAGGAATCATGAAACTACCGATCCCCAAAAAACGTGAAGAAGTTCTGGGACTTGTGGAATCTCCGGGGCTGTGTCATGCTGAGCCTCTCACTCCAGGCTTTCTTAATGTTGTTTGCGTCCTTCAGGCTGCGCCGTAAGAACTCATTGCTGCTCACCTTGATCTGGGCGGCCTGTTTGCTAGCAGACTGGATTGCTGCAGTTGCCATCAGTTTAATCACCCAAAGCCAACGCCAAGACGAATCCTGTGATTCCAAACTATCATATCATGAAGGCCTCCCTGCATTTTGGGCTTCCTTTCTCTTGTTGCACCTCGGTGGCCCTGATAGCATCACTACTTTTGCCCTCGAGGACAATGAGTTCTGGCCCCGGCACTTCTTCGGCTTTCTCTTACAGGTTCAAGAAAATTTACATGAGTGACATATTTTTCAAGCTAAAAAAAAGACTTATGCATCTGAAAACTTTCCCTTCTAACACGTACTAATTTTCCACCAAGCAAGAAAACATTTTTGCTTAAGACTTCATAGCACTTCTTTTGCTTTTGAGGACATTGACCAAGGAGTTTTTTTTTTTTTTTTTTTTTTTTTGTGGAATCATCTTTAATTACAGGTCTTGGCTGCTGCTTATAGTTTCTATCTGACTCTTCCCGAGAATGATTATGGCCTCCTACGTTGTTGGCATTTGTTGTGGCAATTATCAAGTATGCAGAGAGAACACGTGCACTTTATCTTGCAAGCTTGGACTGTTTTGGATCCACTGCACTACTGAAGCCCGACCCTGGGCCTGACTACGAAGAGGCTTCTACAACATACTCTTCGCGGTTGCTCCAAATTCCAACACAGGCAGAAATGACCATAATGGCAGGCAGCAGTGCTGTTGGGAGTTCCTATGATCCCAATTTTGAATTTGAAAGAATCACTTTACAATCTTTGGATGAGGTCAAGCTACTGCATGTTGCCTACAAGCTCTTCGATCGGTTTAAAGGATTGATTGTTGGCTTCTTTTGCCTACAATCTTTGGCTGAGGCTTCTACTGCATGTTGAGGATGAAACACGTAATCATCGACAACATTTTTTCCAGCTCTGCAAGGAATCTGGCATACGGAACTGCCTAACCTACGAGGATGGTGCAGAACTAGTACTTTGTCAGAGAATCGGAGGTACTTGCCTTCATTTCCTTTTCTCTCAAAATTAGCAGTCGAGGATTGCCCAAAGTTGGATTCAGTGCTGCTTTTCCCTACTCTTGAAGAAGGACTAGTGCTGGACTCTATCAGCTGGAATCCATTCCAACTCACCATGAAGCACAAAGCAAAGCCACCTGCAGCGGATAAAGCATCATCGTCAACTTCCTAGTCATCTCCGCTCTCCAAATTGATGAATCTGTGCATTGTTGGCATTCACAAGTTCAACGACTTGAAAGCTGACGAAATTGAATGGATTAACCTTGAAAGCCTGCAATTATTGAAATTTGATTCTCTTCCAGAACTGACAACTCTTCCCAAGGGCCTTCAACAAGTCACCAGCCTGCAAGAGCTCCACGTTTGGCGCTGTGGTCTGCAGTAACTTCCGACTTGGGTTGTTGAACTCAAATTCCTCAAGAAGCTTGTGATTCGTGTGTGTCCCAAGTTGGAAAAACTGTCTGATGAAAACCGTGGACTCAAACACTTGAACACAATGGAGATTGACGACTGTCCTGTGTTACCAAGAAGATGCGAAAAACAAATTGGCGCAGATTGGGATAAGTTTTCTCACGTCTAAACACTGCATTTGGGCCGAATTACCGTCAAATGATATTTGGCCCTTCCCCTATTCAGGTACACGACTCAATTTCTTCCAAACAAGCCTTTTCATACTGCTATCAAATCCAAATTTTGTTTCTAATTGTCACCCTTTATATATCGTAATGTTCATTGCGAATGTTGTTAAGAAGACTTTAGTCTTTTGGAGTTGTATAGAAGCTGTCAATTATCCTCTTATTTTACTTTGTGTCTATATTCTATACATGCATATTTATGCACACATGTTCAAGATTAGGCATTTTCTAGTCCACTGTTTCGTACTTTTTTCCTTTTCTTTAATAGCCCTTAATTCCTTTTCTTTAATAGTCCTTAAGAGTAGGCCATCGTTACTTTAGATGACTTCGATAGTTCTCTGATAAGCTTGTTGATTAATTTTATTTATTGTGCAACATCCTGAAACCATATTTTCATGATTACAAGTGGTATCCTTCACTGGCTTGGCAGTTAAAAAATCACCTTCATACCATACTTTCGCATTCTTATAATCGCTTGATTTACTTCTAATTTGAATTTATACTTCAGAACAAGTGGGAGTCACTATAGCCTAGAATTCAACTCTACCTTAACTTGCTCTCCTAGGCATTTGTTCAACTCAATTATGAATTGAAAACGATAACTTTGTTCTTCTATCTGTGATTTTCTTTGGTTTTCTTAAATTATATTAAATTTGTGTTTTTCTTCTCAGACCAGATTGAATCTTGGAGGTGTTCTGCTCAGGATTTTTACTTGTCTTATTGCTCGTGATTCTAATGGGTTTCTGGCATACAGATTTAACTAGAATTGTTTTTGGTGTGAGTGTTGATTCTGGATTTCTTTTATGCAGGGGCTGCAATGCTTGTGATTTGGGCATTTGAGAATTCTCTTGCCATGTGTCAGTTTATTAGTTGTTTAAATAAGTCTAGTCGTTTAAGACATGTAGTCGTTTTGAATGTACAAGTTTGGGGTGTTTAGTCGTTTGGGTTTTCTTTCTTTACTATTTGTTAAATTATATATCGATTGTATCAGAGCTATTCTTGGATAGCTCGGAATATTGAACATTGTTAATATTGCAGAGAGTATTTTGGACTTAAAGCTTTCATGCAGTAGTTAGTTTCACTGGTCTTTAGCTACTTTTCAGTTCTCAGTTTGCAATTGTAGTTATATTTTGTTTATTTTTGGCTCCTGGCTTATTAATGTTTTTGGTGTGGATGTTGTTGAAAGTTTTTTGACCATTTAAAGAGAATTTCGTTTGTTTTCTAACTGATGAAACTGATGTGATGTTGTTAATATTAGGAGTTTTATTTGAATTTATATCAAAGTTTAAATCTATCAATACTCTATGGTAACTACCATTGGCTGCACTAAACATCCTTGATGGTAGGATGTCTATATAAAAAAAAGAATGGCAGGATCTCTATTCTTAACAATTTTTACAAAAATACACCATCTATATTGAATTGTTAAAGGCATAGAAGAACCCAAATTGCACCAAATATACACCCATAGCAGACCAAAGAAAAGGAACATTGGCAGTAGGTCATTTATGTTTAATTCCGCCGTTTTATGTGCAGTCAAGTTCATGCATGTTATTTTGATTTTGTTTATGTTTTTAGCATATTAAGGATCATATTATTGCTATCATTTGACATCAGAGCCAGAATATACCTCTGTCTTGCACTTGAGAATTCTGGAAAAATACAGTTTATGGAACTCACAATTGATTTTTTTTTTGTTTTTGGGTTTTTGAATTTAGCGTTTCTTAATTGAAACTAAGGTTAGAAATCATTAAGATATTGGATTTCAAAATTTTCTACAATTTGAAATGTCAAAAACGGTATCCAGATAGTGTAAAACGAGCCGGGTCTGAAACCAGGTTATAATTCAGGTCAACAGAGTCAAAACAAATCGGTTGAGAGGTTGAAGACGACATGAAAATGACATGTCGTTTGGCCTTGGGTAGGCCAAAACAACATGTTGTTTCCGGCTGAGAAGGGCGTGTTTTGACAGCTAAAAATGACACGTCATTTTTAGGTATTGAAACCAAAAACGACATGTCGTTTCAGCCGGAGAAAAAGTGTTTTCAGCATAAAGAAACGGCATGTCGTTTTAGACCATAAGGACCAAAACGACATGTCGTTTGGACCGTTGGTAGGCTACGTTTTAATTACTAAAATGACACGTAGTTTTAGGCTTAATGCCCAAAACGACATCTCGTTTTCAATGGGTAGAAAATTAAAAAAACCCCAAAAATTAAAAAAAAATTGATATTTTCCCAGATTTCATAAAGTGATATTTTTGAGGAAATTTTCATAAAATTTTTAGATTTTATAATTTTATGAGATTTTCATAATATCCACAATTTTGGTATTTTTATGAAATTTTTCATATTATGAAATAAATTTATGAAAAATTCATAATTTTAAATATTCATAATTTTTTGTATTTGTTATTAATATTATATAGTTTCTGTGTGGGTATAATTTTGTATATCTATGTGCATATAATGTTCATTACGTATAATTTGTGATTAAAATTATGCATGCAATGTTAAGTTAAATGATTTAGTACATTTAAATTTTATGCAATAATGTGCTAAAATTATGCTTTTGAATATATAATTTTAATCTATGCATAATGAATATTGGTACATAAATTATTAGTTTTTTGTTCATATTCATTGCTTTATGTAAATGCAATTTGTTTATGAGCAAAATTTTAGAATAAATGTCTAGTGATGTATATAATTTTGAATAATTAGAGAGTAGCCATAGCATCTTTGATTATACAAAATTATATTAAGTGTTTGAATCACATATGATAAAAAGACATTAAATTGTGATTAATCATATGTAATATAATAAATTTTATCCCACATGAATTTTTATTATATTTAATATGATTAGATAGGATGATGTATCAAATTATTTTTCTTAATTTACCCACAAGAGTTAAGATAAAGGAATATAATTTGATAGTGTCATCATGAAAATATATGTATCTATTTGAATTTAAAGCCTACAGGCAATTTTTAATGTCATTTGATACATATTTTGTTTCATGTATTTATATTGGTAAAACATGACATATTGCATTATAGCCACAATCTAGTAACACAAGCATATATGTTTAATTATGTAGCAATACAAACTATAAACTACTCTGATTTTAAATGCGACATTCATGAACTTAAAGGTGATAATTATAAGGTATGGAAGGAGAGAATTCTTATTCATTTGGGCTAGATGGACATTGATTATGCTATCCATAAAGATGAACCACCTGCCATTACAGAAACCAACCAACCAAAAGATATTGTTAAATATGAGAAATGGGAGTGATCTAATCGTCTCTACATCATGTTTATTAAAACTAATATCTCGGCTGGTATTCGTGGTTCACTGGAATAGTATGACAATGTGCGACCTTTGATGAAGGCAATTGACGAGCAGTTTGCATCATCAGACAAAGCTTTGGCAAGCACCTTAATAATGAAATTTTCTTCCATGAAGCTCACAGGAATTCATGGTTGGCATGAGCACATCATGCGAATGTGGGACATAGCAGCTCAGTTAAAAACTCTTGAGGTTGAGATGTCTGAGTCTTTCCTTGTGCACAAAATCTTGAACACTCTTCCACAAGAATATGGACCTTTCAAAATATCCTACAACACACATAAGCATAAGGATAAGTTGTTCATCAATGAGTTGATGATCATGTGTGTTCAGGAAGAATGAAGACTTGTTATGGAGGCAAGAAAGAAAGTGCATTTGGCAACTCAAGGGAAGAATAAGGGACAAGCCAAGAACAAAGGAAAAGGCAAATTGTCTGCACAGGCTGATATCAAAAAGGAATCCAGGTGCTTCTTTTGGAAAAGAAAGGGCACATAAAGAAGGATCGTCCTAAATATCAGAAATGGCTTTTGAAGAAAGGTACTCATTTCTCACTTGTTTGTTTTAAATTTAATGTAACGCCCCTATATGGGGGTTAGCAGTTTTTAAATAAATAAAGTGAAAATCAGAAAATAAAGATAAAACATCAAGGTAATTTGCCCGGGCCTTAAATAGAAACTCTCAAAATAAAAATAAAACATAAACAAATAAATAAACCACAGTTTAATGTAGCATCTTAAATTTTAATAATATACAACTGTCATCATCATCATTTCAACCCTCAACAAATCT
>CAMOHE010051819.1:0-13430 GCA_946598075.1 Artocarpus hirsutus | reverse complement strand
GAAGCTTCTAGAAAAGCCAGTTTCAAGGGTGAATTTTGAAACAGGCTGGAATGAGCCAATCGAAGGAGAAGGGACCAATGCAGAATCTCTCACCAAGTTTGCAAAACTTCTCTCGGACGAAAGGAAACTCCGATCGACTTAATGAAAAGTGAAAACTCTCTTAATTTTTGTTTTGTTTTCTTTTTCTTATTCTTTTTTTTTTTATGTTCAAAAAATCCTTATTCTTTTGATCTAGCTTTATCGTGGTGATTTTGTTGTCTTATAAGATAAAGCTAGTGAACTGGCTTTTTGTAAACTTAATTACCTTGCTTTTATCAATAAATTTTGTGTTATTTTTTCTCTTTTTATATATGATTGGAAACTTGAAGTTCCTTTTTCCGGAGAAAAAATTGTTGTTTCTAAGACGAACAACAATAAAAATGAAGAAATACAAGATAAATAAGCCTTAAATATAGAATCCAAGAATTATATTGACCAATGTCTACATCGTTGCATAGCTTGATTCTTTGGTTCACCCTCATCGTGTTGTGTTTGTATCTTTGCGCTTGCATGCCATTATTCGTTGCCTTAAGGTTGTGATAGCCACAACGCCCATATCTTGATGATAAATTATATCACCAAAAGATCTCCCAAATTATGACGCAATCTTGACTACATTAAACACATTAGACGAGTAGACACTTTGCGTACTATAATAATTGAAGAAAGATTAACAAATATGAACTCCGAAATCAATATAAAAAACAAAAATAAATTTTCCTTAACTTAGCTTTGATATCTTCTTAGACCCAAACTATTTGAGAAAATCCAAAGTTTTTTTCTCCAGAAAAAGGAGGAATAAAATGTTTACGTAATATATATATATATATATATATATATATATATTGAATTAGTTTATGCCGAGCGCTTTCTCAAAAACCACGCAAGAAACAAGAAAAAAAAATACAGGCCTTTTTAAAAGTTCACGCGTTCGTATATGAGTAAAAAAAAAAAAAACTTCCATATCATATAAGTTTTTTATTTTTTATTTTTTTTTAATTTGTTTAAACTGTACGTGGTAGTCTTCCACGTTTAGGGTGAAGTTGCGTAATCCACTTCATACGTGAAGTGGGTGCAACTCACATCCCTCCGATGTGATCTGTTTTGAGCTCTTTTAGACGTTTAGCATTCATGGAAGCTTCTACAGTCTTGCGCTGCAAAACCTATTGTGCAAGGATCAAAGGATAATTTATTAGGTTTAAAGTTATACACACATGCAAAATAAAAACAAAGGGACAACTACAGATTGAGAAGTATAATTACCATCTTTGGTCTCTGGTTAGAATCCAACAGCTTACGCAACTCATACTGATTCCTCCTGCTTTCTCGCTTTATCTGATGATGCAGCAAAGAATTTCCAAAATTTTCAAACATCTTGACAAAATACAGTTCAAGGTATAACGGTCAAACAGACAAGACAAATACTTTCTAGAAACATCAAACACGAACCAAGACAACAGTTAACAAGAGTAAATCTCAATATTTGATCGATTGATGCCGAAAATGGAATGGCAAATTCTGTAACAGTACCTGATGGACTTCTTTCTCAAGTGAAGCCTTACATAATCGGGACTGCAGAGACTCAACCTTCAGCCTACATTGTAGTTGAACCTAAATAGGAAAAAGTTTAAACTAATTTAATTTTAAAATAATAATTGATTAAAATTTAATACAAAATGATCTACTAATAAAAAATTATCAAATATCATGTAATTTTAACTCAGATATATTATTTACTCAGATTTAATTCAAATTAGTAAATAATTTGAATATCTAAAATCTATAAAAAAATATCTGACCTGACAACATACCAATTAAACTAAAATTCCTCCATGTGGCACTTTAGAATTATGCTAAATATTCTGCATATTCTATTTTGGGCTTAAAGACCCAATTGGCTAATCTATTATTTCAATTAGTCATGTAGTGGCACAAACAATTAAATGGGCTAGTCTATGCTGAAATGGGCACATACAAAAATGGCTCCAAATAAATAACCAATTATTCAATTTCGAATTTATTCCGCTAAGGATCGAAATTGCACCCTATAATCGTATATCATTAAGGGATTTGATTGTCAACCCATGCCACATTGTTGTTCCTTTATGTTTTAATTCTTTGTACTATATCATAATTAGATTGGTGTCTCGACTATCCAATCAATTTAATTTATCTTGTATCTTGACACTTACTGATTTTCTCTAGTGACTATATTTCAACGATCTTAATTATGACAATTAGTTCACAAATAATGTTGACACAATTTTTGACCAGAGAATTCAATGATTAAGTACCAAAAACCCTTCAAGAGATATATCATACAAATTCCATATTATTAATTCATAATTTCCTTCTCCATAAATGTTCCCAACAAGTTACTGAGAATATTAATTCTCAATTGAATCTCACCCATTAGCAACTTAAATGGAATTGCATTTATAAATATAAAATTATAATTAATTCAAGATTAAGATTAAAGTAAAAACAATGCCTACAGGATTTAATAAATTTGACAGTCATTTCAAAATTAATCAAATTTCATATATGATCCAGTTCAATGTAGACAAACTACACCAGTATATTCATATATGATTAAGACAAATTATTCGATGAATTTACTATAATTTAAATATAAATAAAGTGCCCAACTTTATTTGTTAACTATAAACTAAATTTATTTAATCATAAGAGAACATGTATTTATGTCTTTTGTGAATATCTATAAATTTCACATATGTAACACCCAAGTATTTTGAGTACATTAAAAATACAATAATTTAAGGATTATGTAAGACAAAAATATGATTTAAGGAAAAAAACTGTATGATAATACAAGAAATTATACATATTAAAATAATACATTGTAAGGAAGTATACTAATAGAGTTATGCAATATAAAAATTACACTGCAAAAGTAATACAATGTAGTAATTGGACTGTTTAAGGTTAAGCAGTATAGAAATTAGACTGTTTAAGTTGAAGCAGCATAGAAATAATATTGTTTGGAGAATATGGATGAATAAGGAATGCTATAACAATATAGAAAATATACCGACAGTATAAGAAAAATATTATTAGTATAAATTTAGACTGTATAAAGTTAGATAATATTGGAATTTCATTGTGTGATGGATGTGGACAAGTATGGGAGGTTATGGGACCTCATGAACTATATGAAAAAAATACCTACAATATAGGAAAAAATATTGTCAGTATAACTTGGACTGCGTAAAAAGTTTAGTGGGACACCTTTAAAGTTTTGATTGGGCCACCACATCCACTAATGTGGCCTAATTATATTTGGCCACCCAAAGTAACCTAATTGATTACTATGTGACTCATAACTTTTTTATTTAAAAAAAAGAGAAAAGAAAAGAAAAAAAAAGGATCAATTTATCATATAAGAGATCAAGGTAATGGTCTTTAACGTGAAAAGAAAAAAAGAAGAAGAAGAAGAGAGAAATGTGCAAAGGAAGAAGGAAAGAAAGGAAAGGAAAGAAAAGAAAGAAAGAAAGAAAGAAAGGAAGGAAGAAAGAAAAAAAAAATGCTTCATATGCCTCCTAAGAGAAACCGTTCCTCTATAGGCCTCTCTTTCTCAAGATTTTGATGAAATTCAAGCCTTCAAAGCAAGCAAAGAATCAAGAGCAAGTGTTCTTAAAGAGCTTTAGATTTTAAGGTAAAAATTCCAACCTTTTCTTTTAGGATTTTAATGGTTTTCTTCCAAATTATGGAGGGGTTCTTGAGAGAGTTTTGCTATGATTATTTTAAGGAATTTAAGCTAAGAACAAGCACCAAAGAGGAGGTATAAAAGCTTGAGGAATACCTTAATAAAATTTTAAACTCAAACCTTGAAAGTTTATGTTTTTTATGTATACAAAGTGTTTGATGAAATGTTTAAGCCATGGCATGTAATATGGACGTTATGCAATGGTTATTGTATGTTATATGTTGATGGTGATGATGATGGAAATAAGAAAGTAAGAGTTTTGGTGAAATTTCAAAAGGGACTAAATTGCAAAGAAAAGTTATTCTCGGCAGATTTGAAAATCAACCAAAGAGTCCCCTTAAACCTTAGAATTTCAAAAAAGTTACAACATAAAAGTTGTAGAAATCGTCGAAACTATTAGAATAACATGAATAGTTTTTTAAAATTTTGCTTAGTTTAAGAGTTATGAATTTTACAAAATTTGTTAAAGTTAGAAAAAAAATATTTAAGGGGCAAATACGTCCTTTTACAAGAGGAATTTGGGTAGGGTACTTTAAGAAAATGTGATCTTCTTGAAAAATGGAAACTAATGGTTTAAAAAGATTATTTTTTGTTCTTGGGGCAAAAATGTAAATACTTTTGTATCTCGGGCCAAAACTGTAAAAATTGTATGAAAACTGAGTTTGCAATAGGAAACGTTGGTTTCCTACACTGTTGTAGGCAGTAAACATCATAGATGCTAAGTTTTTAAGAAATTAAAGTTTAGTTAAGGAAATAATAGAAAAAAAAGAGATTAAGGGCAAAATGGTCATTTTATGAAAAAAGTCAAAACAATCATTTTATGAAAAAGGTCAAAATGGACCCAAAATGCCCGATGTTAGAAAACACTCTTTTACGGGAATTTTTTCGTAGCATGTAAGAAATAAAATGGTAAAGTTAAGCAGTGAGTTTTATAAGGTTATAGAAATTGACGAAAAACCCACCAATGGTAAAATCATCATTATTAAGGAAACGGTTATAACAGAGTAGAACATTCCGATTTAGCATAATGTTCTTAGATAAAAATATTCCGTAATATGTTAAGTAACGAAACTGTCATGTGAAACGGGAGATCTAATAAGGGATGTTCCAGTAAACGAAAGATAACCAGGTGGGTTACAAAGTTAAGTGAATAAAAAGGTAACCTAATGGGTTATAGAGCTAAGTAAAAAGAGTGATAACCTGATGCATTATAAAGTTAAGTAAAAGGTACGGTAACCTGATGGGTTACAAAGTTAAAAGTAACAGGGTACAAAGTAAAGAGAATGATAAACCAATAGGGTGCCAAGTTAAGTTAAAAAGAAAGAATAGTTAATGTTTACGTTATATTATAAATCGAGTGGATTGATAAAAAGAAAGTTAATTAATGAGTCGGCTATCGTATGATCAGGACACAGAAGCCGACAATTGAAAGAAAAAGGGATGAGACAGGAATGGAATAGAGAACGTTAGAGTTAATTTCAGGTAAGTTCAAACTTCAACTACATCTAAAGTAAATATTTTTAAATATTTATGTATACGTTTATAAATGAGTTTGCAATTATTATGCAAGTTTCTTGTAAAGTATGTTTGCATTTATTATGCAAAAGGTTTTAAAGATTCAAAGCAAGATTTGCAATAAATTTGCAATTGTATGTTTAAAGTCTATTTGCATATTGATATGCATGATGTTTTTAAAAGTTCAAGTTATTATTTTCAAAGTATTTAAAGTATGTTTTGCATTTTGATAGTGCATAATGTTTTATAGTTTAAGTTATAAGTTTTATAATGTATATGTTATGTAATAAGTTACATTGTTATGCAATAAGTTTCAAAATAAAAGTTATGATTTGCAAAATATGTTTGCATTTTATATTGCATTTATTATGTAATAAGTTGTATTTATTATGCAATAGGTTTTAGAGTATAAGATATGATTTGCAAAGGTGTTTGCATATGATGTGTTAGCATTTGTTATGCTCATTATTGTTAAAAAAAGGTAAAGCACAGATGATAAAAGAAAGTATCGTACCGGCTTCCTTTATGTGAGGTACCGAAAGTAAAGTTAAAGTTTGACCTCCTTGATGTGAGGTACATGACCTCAGTGATCGATGGTCTCAAGTCTTCCATAAGGGATGCATCATGTTTATAATCTCATGATCGATGATGTTGGTACGAACACTAGAGTAAGATAAGAAAAGTTAAGTGACTGCTCGAAAAGACGGGTCGTCACAACATAAATACATATAATATGATTAAATGGACATTTAGTTAATAATACTTATGCACATAAAATATAGTGAAAAATAACTCAATATTATTAATTTAAAAAAATGTATTTACAAAATATTCTTTTAAGTGCATATAATCCCAACAATTGACATATATTTGATCAAATCAGCTCACATGTACATGAATTGGATGGATATACAAAGTAGGGAATAATTTTCTTTTCCCGTTTTCTCCATTAATAATTATAATATCTTCGCCTTCCACCTCAATGGTTATTAAATGTGCATATAGTTTTCTACATAACAATGTTGATAAGTGCATATACTAATACCAATTCTCTAAAAGAGAGCACTTCAATCTCTCTTGATCAATTATTTTGGAATCGGCCGGAACAAACTTCTACCTAAGTGGATTGGCACGCTCACGGGACCAAAGTACAATGGGAAATAGCTGAGTTTACTGATAAATGGTTGGCCTACTAAGACACCTCACTCTTAAACGGACGCTGATTGATATGGCTATATTGACTTTTGACAAGATCAAGCTCACCTATAATTTCCATCACCATTGATGTATGTATGATATTAAGAAATTACCATGTTTATAAAGTACTAAATATTAGTTATTCCATCTCGTAGAGTATTAAGGTTGCAAAGAAAGATTAAGGGGCAATTCGTGTTTGCATGTTGTGTTCGGGCAACACAATTAGCTTAAACACGAATACGACACGATTAATAAACGTGCTAGGAACTCAAACACAAACATGAACCGTTGTTGGGGGTACAATTCAGTTAGGCCCAAATTGTCTACAAGCCTAAAATGACGGCCTGTTGTTATATTTAGAGCGAGTTGAATGGAACGAAGCGACTCGATGATTCGACATAAGAAAATATGTACAAATCAAATCGAGGCTTCAATTGGATCGATCGATTCGACCTTCTACGTAATATATGTGTTCACATTATGTTCTGAAGGTAGTGTCCAGGTCCACTTCCCAAGTATTCGTTCGATATGATCGATCAGCACGAATTGACGGTTATTAGTACATCTGGTCATAAACTGAAACGTGGGTAGTGCATGATCCTTGCAGCCTATCATAGACCAACACGTGTCCCACTAATGCAGTTACCTTCAATGCCATTACTCCACTTTGCAAACAGGTCGGGAGCCACAACTCTCCTAGTTCTTTATATAAGGGGATGTCGTCTTCATTGTAAAGACACGAAGAACACAATATACAGAAACCCTGCCAAATTTATTTCTCATTTTTTGCTCTTGTAATCTATACTTTATTTTTACAATTGTGAAAAATAGTGAACGCATCTCTTTTACTAGAGTGAACAACTTTAAAACCTACGTGCAATATTTTTTATTTCTTCTGCATTATTTTTATTTCATATGAGTTCAATTCACTAGTTCAATTTCTGTAAGTAATTTGACAAGTTTGTTCTAAAGCCTAATAGATCCAAATAACGGTGATTTGAGGGCCTAAATTTATTAATGAGAACACAGTAATCTAAATTTAACACACTTTAATTTTGATTGTAGATCTAATGTTTACAATTGCATATGATATGTTTAACATGACACAACGTGATTAACACGATTATTAAATAGGCAGTGAGGGGTTGACGTGATAAAAATACGTATATGACATGTTTATGGTATAGTTAACTAAAAATTTAAAAAAAACAAAAAAATTAACAAAGACCTAACATTTCTAAACTTAAACACGATTGGACCTAGGGTTAATGGTGGGATAGGGTTTTATGGATTTTCATATTTAAAATTTAAATATTTTTATTTTTTGGTTTATACATATCATAAACAGGCGGGTTTATGTTGTGTCGTATCGGCTCGGTATGTTTATAGCCGGTTTAATTAAATTTGTTAGTGTGTTAAACATGTTGACACAAAATTCAGCTTATTTATTTTTGTGTTATTCATGCCAACCCATTACGGCCCTATTAATAAACGTGTGGTCTAAACCTATTTATCTCGTGTCATTTTCGTATCGTGTCTTCATATCGTGTCCAAAATTGCTGACAAGCCTAAAAAAGGTGGAGTGTTTGAGAAAAAAACGAAAAGATTAATGAGACATTTGACTAGTTTTTATTTGTAGAATTAAAATGTCTAGTTTATGGATATTTTTTATATGTCTTATCGATAAAGACATTAATGACACTAATAATGATATTGTTAGTTTTAATTTATTTTTTTAAAATAATAATAATATATTGCCTTTATTATATCCAATAGATTATGATATCATTATATATATATTTTAAAAATTTCTAGGATTAAGGGTTTGTTGTTTAAATTTTAATTAATATTTAAAATTATGATTTTAAAATTTGCTTATTTTATATTATTTTCTTATTGCCTATTATTAAAATACTAGCAATACATCTTATTACTAATCATTACGTATCATTAAAATACTAGCAACATATTGTATGACTATTGTTGCATATTATTAAGGGGGCATTTGGTATGGGGTTTTATACACATGGGGATGGGAATATTTTAAAATGCCTATGTTTGGTATCAGTTTTTGGCTTTTTAAAACCCAGGAATTTTAAACCCATGGTAATCAAATTACCCAAAAGTAGGGTAAAATGAATACCTCACAAAACGTGGGTTTCATATTCCCTGTCATCTTAATACATCCATATCTCCCACAGAGAGAAGCCGCCCCTCTCTTAGCAGTCAAACCCTGTGACTCCAATGCTCCTCCAAATTCATCGACATCATCACCGTCGCTGCGCCTCCTCTCATCGTCGTTGCAACAGTACAAGTTCAAATCTTTCCTTCTCTCTTTCTTTTCATTTCATTTTCTTTTGTCTTTTTTTTTTTTATTTCTTCCTCCCATGAATCTAATGATTGAAACCCTATTTCTGTGATAATTTTTTACTTTTGCACACTTTTAATTGCACCGATGAGGTTTGTTTTATGAGTCAATTTTGGGCTGTTTGACTACGACATTGATGAAATTTAAGAGCTAGTTGTTTGGTAGCGAATAAAGCAGGTTCTGGAAAAAAGATCTTGGGTCCAATATGTCTTCTGTTATATCTATGATTGTAGCACATGTAGTTGTTCTAAAATTGAAGTACATGTAGATGTTGTTTTAGCAGCATAGTCATTGCTCATAGAAATACTTACCTCCTCTCTCTCTACCACCAGTGTAGTTAGTAGTCCTGTTCATATCAGGGTTATTTGATAATCACTTGTGTATTTGTGTGTTTGTGTCTAGGTTTCATGTAGATGTTGTTTCATATAAGGCTTTTATTGCCCATGAGTTCATAGACCAGAAGTCTTTGAATCCTTCTCTCATCATCCTCTGCCCAATATCCAACTAACTTCACAAGATTTGGATGCTTGACAACACCTAGAAAGTTCACTTCATTTATCCATTCCTTATGCCCTTGGACATGTATTATAAAAATAAAAAATCCACTAGATGTGTCTATGCCCCTGGATGTGTATTTGATAGAGGCAGGGAAATGTCCTTGGAGGTGTATTCGAACAAGTGACATGATAAGTCAACTTATTTTTTGGAAAAAAAAAGGTCCTAAAAACAGACTTTAATAAAGTTGCAACCTGATCAAGTTTAAAAGCATGAAATGAGAGAAAAGTTTATGAATCAAAAGTGCCATTAAACAGATAAGTGGCCATATGCCTCTATCTCATGGTCACACTAAATGTCATTTATTGGTCTAGTAAACTCTTTGAGCCTTGAAGGCTCGAATCACATCAAACATACATAATTTCTAATTTTCTTGGAATCACATTGCAGTTTGGCTCTGCCAACCTCTACAAATGCTCCACCAACTCATTCTCCTACAAATTAGCCTTTCCTCTTCCTTTCTACAATTGATCATTTTGTCAGTTAACTAAGGCATCATTTTCCTGCCTTTTAGCCTTCCCTCTTTTCAAATCTTTTTACATTTTGATCATTTTAGTAGCAACCATTGTCAACAAGTCTTGAAAAATTGTAGATTAACATTTTATCAAAAACCACATTATGTCTACTTGCTATAAGTCTGTTCCAAATAGCGTATAATGAACATTTTGGCAAGCATTGGACCTATAGAATACCTAAAAGAAAGTCCTAAGATCCTGCCCTTTCCCTTTCTTCCATGTTGACACCAAGTTGAGTTTACTAAAGATGAGAACTAAATTACAAAGGCAAACATGGTGATTTCATTAGCCTTCCTCAAAGTACTTGACAATGGCATCTCAAAAGCTCAAGCTCCAACATTCACTTAATATTAGTTATGTTACCCCTCACTGGCTCACCAGGCCTCTAATGTAGTATAGATATCAACAAAGTAATATTAGTAGGTTCGGCCTTAAACACAAAAAAAACCTTGTTTATTATTGTGTACTTGTTTATTATTTTGGTAAAAACTTAGGCACATATGGCTGTGATGTTAATTTGGCTTATCACCTTGATTAACAGGGCTCACTTTACATGATCCCAAATTTAAACCATTTACTTTTTGGATTAGTTTATTAGTTTTGATCAAGATGTGATATTATCTAAATTTGGGTTTGAATCATTTTTTTCTTTTATTTATTTGTATATGCAGATATGGCTCATCTTTCATTGGCTGTAAAAAAAAAGAATTGTGACAATATTACTTCAATATATGCAGTCATTACATAAGATGACAATATTGTTCATCTTGATGATATTTATCATCCTTACTAAGAGACATACAAGTGCAAATAGATTGGGTGAAACTTCATATCATAGGCATCATATACGTCATCTTAATTTTTATAGAATGATACATGCTAGTGACCTAGAATGCATCGAGAGTACTCGAATGGATAGGAGAACATTTGCCATTTTATGTCATCACCTTAAAACAATTAGAGGTCTGAAAGGAACCAAAAACATGGATGTGGAAGAAATGGTAGCTATATTTTTACATATTATATCTTATGATGTTAAAAATAGAATTATGAGGCGTCAATTTGCACGTTCAAGGGAAACTGTTAGTAGACAGTTTAATGTTGTCTTAGGTGCTTTGTTACGTCTTCATGAGTTATTACTAAAAAAGCCAAAACCAATTCCTGATAATTCCATCGATGAAAGATGGAAATGGTTTAACAATTGCTTAGGTGCACTAGACGGTACATATATTAAGGTCAGCGTTCCTATGAAAGATAGGCCTAGATACCGAAGTAGAAAAAACAAAATTGTCACCAATGTATTAGGAGTAGTCTCACTAGATATACAGTTCATTTATGTTTTGCCTGGATGGGAAGGTTCAGCTGCCGACTCTAGAGTGCTGTGGGATGCTATATCTAGGCAGAATGGGTTAAAAGTTTTAAGAGGTAATTGTATAAATTATTAATTATATAGTTTTGTATTAGAAAAATGTAATTACTTTTCACCATTTTGCTGTTTAATTTGTAGGACATTATTACTTATGTGATGCTGGATATCCTAACGGTGAAGGCTTTTTAGCACCTTATAGAGGACAACGCTACCATTTAAATGAATGGACGGAACCTCCTAATACTCCTGCAGAATTTTTCAATATGAAACATTCTTCTGCTAGGAATATAATAGAGAGACCATTTGGATTGTTGAAAGGGCGATGGGCAATTCTTAGAAATCGATCATATTATCTTGTTAAAGTATAATGTCGGATTATTCTCACGTGTTGCCTTCTTCACAACTTGATTAGAAGAGAAATGCTTGTAGACCCTTTAGAGCATACGTCAGAGGAAAATGATGATAATGATCATGGTGATCAAATTGATGACCCAATTGATGTTGATCATGGTGATCAAATTGATAAAGAAACTGACGATGAAGGTGATTATTATAGGCATATTGAAACATCACATGCTTGGACAACTTGGAGAGACAACTTGGCTAGAGAAATGTTTGCACAATGGCAACGAAATTGACATTCATAGATTGTAATTGTATTGGCGTAATTGTGTTTGTGATTGTGTTTGTGTTTGTGACTGGTTTATTGTTCATTGTGGATCAAATTTTATTGTTATGTGTTTATGTTTGAATATCTATATAGAGTTGTAATAACATTGGCGGCTTCAATTTTTATAAAAATTTGATCAGTTTTTATTACATTCTTAGAACTTGAGGCTAATATGTTTATGTCTATATATTTTACCATTTGCATAAAAACTTCACGTTTCATAATTCTTTTATGAACCAAAAGGAAGCTACAGATTAGTCAACCTCAGTTGTTGCAAAGAAACATCAATGGACTTCCATTGAGGATTCAAAGTTGGTAGAATGTTTGTTGGAGATATCCAATAATGGAAAATGGAGAGCAGACAATGGTGCATTCAAGCCTGGCTACTTGCAACAGTTAGAGAAAATGATGCATGAAAAGCTTCCTCATTTTGGACTTCGAGCACAACCACATATTGATTCTCGTATTAAGATATTGAAAAGACAATACCATGCTATTTCTGAAATGTTGAGCGATTCTGCCAGTGGCTTTGGTTGGAATGACAATATGGAGTGCGTAGATGTTGATCAGAGTGTTTTTGATAATTGGGTAAAGGTTAGTTTCCTCATATAATGTTTATCAATTGTTAACTTATTTGTTCAAGCTAACTTTTTTTCTCAACTTTTTAATATTTGATATGTGTTATCTTACTTGTTATAGAGCCATCCAACAGCAAAAGGCTTAAAAAACAAACCATTTCGTCATTATGATGAGCTTGGAATTGTGTTTGGGAAGGATCGTGCTACTGGAAAGGGTGCGATGGGATTTACTGATGTGGTTAAAGAGATTGATAAGGAATTAGAAAATGATCATGATAATGTTGAATTTGATCCTTTTACTCCATTAGATGAGCTCAATAGTAATGCAAGCATCAACCATATAAGCACACCATCTTCAACACAAGCAGGTACAAAAACTAGAAAGCGGTCCAGGAGTGGAGACGCTTTGGTTGATTTATTGAGTGACACAGTTAAAGAATTCAACAACCAACAAGCTACTGCTAATGACAACATTAAAAATCTTGTTGATTGTTTTCAATATGAGGCTGATGGTGCTGCTTGAAGGATGCAAGTGTTTGAGGAAATAAAAAAAAAATCGAGGGATTGACAAATGCACAACGTGTCAAAGTTGGACGCCTTTTAGTAAACAATCAAGCTGAAACAGATTATTTCTTCACCTTAGATGAAGAATCCAAGCTTGAATTCCTTATGCAGATGTTGGAATGAGTTAGATTGGTACTTTTGTGGCAATTTTAGGAAATTGTACATCCTTTGTTTTGGATGTTACTTTTGCCGGTATATTTTTGGGTATGGTAGCATTATATCATTGTGTGAAAATTTATAGGTAATTTTGCATACATCTTTTTGATATAAAGATGTGACTTTAAAACTATTTTTTGGAAATAGGAATCTCATATAATGCTTTATTCTAATCTT
>CAMOHE010051818.1:0-10929 GCA_946598075.1 Artocarpus hirsutus | reverse complement strand
GGTTGAATTAATTTTGTCAAAATTAATTCAAGATAAACTTGTTGAATTATTGGGGTCAGATAATTATTGTCTGTTTATCAGTTGATTTAATTTTAGATAAATTAAATCAAGATAAACTTATAGAATTATTAGGAATCTATTTATTTTCTTAGAGATTATCTAGAAAAAGTTGTTTTAATTAGATAACTTCTCTATTGGGTTATTTGAATTAAAACTGAGGCTTTATCCTATAGAATTTTGGGTGGAAAATAAAAGATTCGCGTGATTTTTATTTTGGCAGTTCGGCATGCCAATCTTAAAGTTCGGCCTGCCTATGCGCGAATTAAAAATCGTGCGTTTTCACGCATTTTTACGCGTATCTTATCCGATATTGACCCGAATTTGATTCCGTTTCATATTTTTAAGACCTTATCTGATAAGGAATGACCCTAGACTCAACCTTTATAAATAGGGAGTGAGTCTAATGATTTATTTAGAGATCAATAGAGAGATTAAGAGTGATACTCTACTGGTGAGAATCTGAAACTCCCTGAGAGCTCTTGTTCACAAATCACGAACACTAGCTTTGGGTTCTCTCAATTGGTTGGAAGGAGAGTCACCTTGAGGAAGAGCTGTATGTGTGAGCCCACACTCACTCAGATCGTGGATAGAGAATAGCAAAGAAGACCAGTTGGTTGAGGCTCTTCTAGAACGTTACTTCTCTACACAGATTTTGGGAGCTTTTCGGCGTACACAAGGTCAGTGAGATCAGGTTAATTTATACATATAGCATGTCGAACTTCTGTTTTGAAAAATACTCTGATTTAAAATTTTTAAAATTCCACTGCGTATTATTTTTCCAACACATTCTGCGCTACATGTAACACTACCATAAGGAAGTCGTTGACACTAATAAAGTTCCCCAGATACTGTATTTGCTGTTGAGCTGCATTGGGTAGATCTCTCCAAACAATATCGCAAATACATCGTATGGGTATTTTTGGGTGTATCAGTGGCATCATGGTTCGACGAAACCTTAGAATGTAGTGGTCCACCAGCTCACGCACATATCTTCCCCAGATTGGTTCCACACGTAAGTACAACCTATGTCGCCAAGCTGCCCACAGCATCGGGATCATTTGAACATGTATGGCATCTGCTGGGGGTAAAGGCGCGAACTCTACCAGAATTTGCCCTCTAAAACCCTGCCAATCCCTTGGCTGCTCATCAGGTACAATCCGTAACCACCATACCAATGCTTCCCTAAACAACAATCCGGAAGCTAACAGAACTTGGAGATGCGGTGGTGTGTGGCAAGCATCAAAAATCACCTCTACCGCATGAAGCCATTCGGTCAGCACCATAGGCTGCCGACTCCCATGATAATGCAGTGGCATCGCGTCTCGAAACACAATACTTGCTCTTGTATCGGCCTCCATGTCGCGATTATGATGTGGCTCCGCCATATACTATATTTATCATCGTAATTCATATATCAATACCATACTTGACAATACTGAACATATACTTAAAATAAAACTATCTTCCTTGAGCGATGTTAATGGAGCAGATGACGATGCGCAGTAGGATGGCAAGATTTTCGCTCTGATACCAACTGTCACAACCCGCCTTTTCGGGCTATGATGAAACTTTCCTTTCTTACTTAGGGGCAAAAATTTAGGAAATTTTTTTTTGAAACTGAAATAAATAATTTACTTAACAATAAATTTGATAACTCCCAAAATACTTTCTCACACTTATTTTTACATAATCATTCTTACTTTTACACCATTTTCCCGTTCAAACATTCCTTTTCAAAATAACTTATAATATGCATAGCGAAAACATTCAGTAGCAAACTCCAAACCCAATCTGCACCCATCATCTGTCCGTCAGCTCATCGTTACAATTTATTTTGACCTTCTCGTCGGAATACCTACAGCATGAAAAACTTAATGAGCTAACGCCCAGTAAGTCCCATAAATCTCACATGGATAATCAATTGGATGCATGATTCAATTATGCTTTCTTATGAACTTTCCGTATCTTCATCATTTCTTATCTTTCATTAGAGCCCAAGTGTTCGTACCATTGCGCAATATCATTTAAGTCTACGTAACACCGTGACCTATTTTATCCTTTAAACTCCCCTTACTTCGAGAGGCAGTACGACACTTTTCTTAACTTCTGGTGACATATTAACCAATTCATTTAATATGGTTGTCATCCAGGCATGAAATGATAATCACATGTTATCCATGATATATGAGTTCGTATGCATAGCAGAAAACACACAAGTACCTACTTCGTATACATACACGCATTCATTATTGTATACACTGATACACAATATCTTGTACATAACAATACATAACATGTTATATACTTAGGTATTCTAATCGTATATACACAGGCATCGATTCTATACCTCTTAGATATTCATTTCATAACAACATACAAGTTTGCATTGTAATATATACCCTAATATGTATATTCATGCATTTTACACCTACCATTTCATACTGTAGGTGGGAAGGGTACTTACTTGCTTCTGTGCACTGCAAAATAATCAACTTCGATATTCGGTCTCCTAGACTCCAAGGATCCTGTTGGCTAATTACAAAATTATTAGCCAATTCCAATACGTTTCTTTACAAAACGTTTGTTACTTAATTATTCGAGTTGTATAACTATATACAACTCTACAAACATTGATTTCCTTATTTCTTTCTAATTCTACCCTATCGTTACTTACGAAGGGTATAATCTTTCTAATCACTTTCTTTTCCTATCTGTGACCTTATTAGAGCTACTCGGGTTATTCAGACAAAAATGACGATTTTGCTCTTCGTGTCTTATTGACCGATCCGAGCTCGATTCCATTATTTTAACATCAATAGCCACTTATTAAATTAAGAATAATGTCCTAGTGGCTAGTATCACTTCATTTCATACTTAAGCCCCTTTTTCATAAAACTTTACGGTTTAGCCCATAAACCGAAAATTGTGACAATTTTGCCCCCGGGGCTAAAATTTTCTCTTTACATAAAAAATTATTTTTTTTATAGGAAACATTTTTGCTTGAAGTACCATACCTCAAATCATTTCAAAAAATGACGTTTTTGCCATTTTACCGTTTTTTCACTTTTAACATATTCTTGAAAATTTGAAAACTCACAAACGGTTGAGTTTTTCGATGAATCCTCCATGATGCTTAATAGTTTCGTCGAGATCTACAATTTTCATGTTTTAACTTTTCTCAAAATCTCACTGTACAGGGGTGTTTTTAGCTAATTTCCATTTCTGTCGAGAAAGAAAATTTTCTTTCAATTTAGTCCTTTTGACGTTTTTGTCAAAATCCTTTTCAAAATTTCAAATCTATCCCTGCAGAGTCTATTCCATGCCTAACTCAGATCATTCTCATGCTCAAACTTTATTTTTACACAATCTAGCGATGAAATTGCAAAAATAATATTTTATGCAAAAACTACCATTTTGCATCCTAAATAAAAAATTTGCAATTTAAACGTGCTATGCATCACCTTTACATGAAATTTCCTTAAACATAAACTCAAAAACTCATATGGATTTGAAAAAATAAAAATCCAAACAAAATCCATTAAAATTCAAAACTTTGAATACCAAAACTTACCAAAATAACCTCTTTTTGATTTCTAACCTTGAAATTCCTTGTGATCTGCCTCTAAGCCTCCTTTTCATGCAAAAATAACATGGGTTAATATCCTTTCTTCAACCCATGAGAGATCCTTTAAAAACTCATCAAAAAGTTTAGAATTTCACCTTTAATCTTGTAAAAATCCTTGGGGCTTGCTTCTAAAATTGTTGTGGGGTTATTTTTGCAAATTTTGGGGTTGAGAAAATTTTTTGAGAGCTTCCTTCAATGGCTGCCGAAACTTGGAGAAGAGAAGGAAGAGTGAAAATTTTTGTGATAACATGAATTAAATGCAACCTAATCCATTTGGTGACTCATGGTCACCCATATGATTACCCCTAAGTGTCCCCACATGATTGGGCCACCTTTTAGGGCTTGGTAGCCCAATAACAAACTAACAAATGTCCACTTAATTGGGCTAAAAATTTACACAGTGTAATTTTTCATCACGCAATATTTTTCTTATACTGCCGTGGTCAAATCGGTGTACTTTCTATCCTTAGACTGTATAAAAATATTTAGCTTACTTTTTGTTCAATTTTGGAGGCCAATCATAACGTTTTTCGTATTTGCATTTCTACTTAGTAGTATTCTTATACTGCTCTAGCCCCCTTTCTACCCCAAGTTTAGGTTTGGACAACCTCTGTGTCCTATTTACATTGTAATCAGCCATTCGTTTATACCACAATTTCACAATTAATTGTGATATAAAATTCATTTTATGAATATTATTCACAGATTTCTGAGTAATTCAACTCGTAAAATCTGTATTTTACTATATCCAACATTTCATCATATTTGCCATAAAATATGCAATCAATGCCGTTTATTCATACTTTATTGTAATTTTGTATAAAAATTACAGCTTTTTACAAAAATCACATTTTTTAAAAGTAAATTTATGAATTAAATCCAATTAAATATTAGGTTTTATTAATGAAATTTTCTCGGTCATTACACATACTTTTGGGTTCGAATCGCTCATGGTGGCGACCGAGGCTTTCCACTAATGGTTTGTAGCGGTGGCGATGGAGCGTGGCGACTGGTGGTGGCGGCGAGGCTAAAGGAGAGTGAGAGAATAGGACAACAGCAACAATGGGTGTTTGTAGTGGCAAGGGGTGTTTGCAGTAGGGCTTCGCGGTGGGACTAGGAGCTTGATGATAGAGAATAGGACGACAAGGGTAGATAGAGGACAACGAAGGGAGAGAGATTAGGTTTGATTTTCAATAGGGCGGGATTTTAAAACTATTGCATGATAGTTTATTTAAAATCGTCGTCTAATATGTTACTTTAGATGTTGGTTTTGGAGAAACTGTCGTCCAAAACATGCGACATTTAATTCTAATAATTGTCGTGTGACTTTATATGAAGGTTTTGTACTAAACTGCTATTTAATTAGAGTTACGCGAGCGGCAATTTGTTGTAGTGAATTACCCCTTCCGTCTAATTTCGTTTATAATTCTAACAGATATTAATGATGTGGCGTACATTAATAATAAATTAAAGGGATAAATTCATGGATAGCCTCTAAATTCTTTTCTCTTTCTAGAATTTGTCCATATAATCAATTTTATCTCATAAATAGTTCCTGGACTTAAAAGATGTCTCATAAATGATCCCTTTGTAAAATTTTAGATGAAAAAAATTAACTTTTTCTCATAAATGGTCCATGAACTATCGTCTCTCTATAAATAGTTCTTATGCTAAAACTTGTACCATATGTAGCCCTAAATTGAAAAAACATATGCCAAAAAATTAGTTATATTGTTAAATAGATATATAAAAAAAATTAAATATGTAAAATTGTACCAAATTTGTAGTCTCTAAAATAAAAAAAGCCAAATTAATTTCTTTGCTACACATATTTAATATTTTTATCTACTTATTCGAATATAAAACTTTGATAGCTTTTTGAAATGAGCATATTTTACCTACCACATTAATAAATATCCCTAAATTATTTTTAGTCACATCTAATAGGTTTACAAATTTATAAGTATATCTTGTATTACACCTATTTTAATCAATTTATATTCCTACTAATCTATCAATTTTGCTTTGTTTTGTTTTTTGTTTTTAGTTTTCTACGTAAAATATTAAATTTGTATAAAAAGTCAAAATTACCAACAAATTGATTTAAAAAATTAAATTAAACAAAACTTTAATGCCCAACACATTCAAAATTCTATTAAGATGACACTCGTATGTACGTTGATCACTTGTTTTGAAAATTTTTAACACCAAATTAAGGAACAAAACTACCCTAATATACCAAAACATATGTCATGATTATTTTCAAATATTGTTTTATGCACCATAATAAGAAATAAAAAAAAAATTTGCTTAAGGTTATTCATATATTTAATTGGAGTAAGTAGAATTACTTTTTTTCTTTTTGGTTTAAGGACTACATATCTGATACAATTTCGTATATTTAATGTATTTTATATATTTATTTAACAATACAACTAATTAGAGCACATTTTTTTTTGGTTTAGGGACTAAAAATAGTATAACTTTTAACATATGGACTATTTATAGAGAAAAAAGATAGTTCAGAGACCATTTATAAGACAAAGTTAACTTTTTTTATCCAAAATTTAATAAAAGGACTATTTATGAGACACTTTTTGAGTTCAAGAATTATTTATGAGACAAAATTAATTACAAATACTAATTTTAAAGAGAAAAGAGTTTAAAGACTACCCCTAGATTTAATCCTGATTAAAAAAAACCATCAAATTTTACTCAAATCTATAAAAATGATTTAATATTAAAAAATGTTAAGATAAAATAAAAATGATTAAAAATTTGAAAAAAGCTTCTCTTTTTGCTGCAAACTCGCCGAACTGCTCCTCCCTTGGCGACACTGCAGAAGCTCATGGGCTCTGCCACGAAGAGGCGAAGGGCATGGCGGCTTGCGGGCTTTGCGGCTTTAGTTCGTGCAATTTAAGTCGGCAGTGGCATCGCTTTTCCATGATAGACGAAGAAGGAGCTTCAAGTTTTGGTCGACTGAGGATTTGACGACGACGGCCTCGCGGTGGGGAGAGATTGTCGATTCCGATGGGGCTAGTTGTGTGGGTCGAATAGAGCTCCTATGATGCCTAGCTCTGTGGGTTGAACGAAACGGGTTCGACTCGAATCCTCTGACCATTTATGGAGGACTTGCTTTCAATGGGTTAAACGGTGAAATCATCACAGGAGGTATGTGTAAATATGAATGCAAGATATTCAATATGTGTTTGTTTGTTTCAGAGTTATGTTTCGATTGATTCAAACCCTTTGGGTTGCATTTTAATGTTAAAATAAAATCATGATAAAAGCTATCGTTATCTAAAATTATTTATGTCAAATCACCAAGATAATTAATAAGATACAAAAGCTAACTTGAATTCATAGATGTGATGTGATTTTTGAGTTTATAGGTTGATGATCTTTCAAGTCTAATACGTAAGTCTTTCCTCAAAATATGCTTCTATAATTTCTCTATAGATATTAACGTTAGTACTGACTTGAGGATCACAACCTCTTTTTATAACTGCTTAACCCTAACAGTTATCCTTAATTACTAATTAAGCCCATTATAAAATCAGTAATTATATTTTAGTCTTTATATAGAAGGTCCACACTTAATAATACATTAAAAGCCCAATACTCATATTGATCACTTTTAATTGGACAACCTTATCTGATTACCTTTAGTGCATATTTATTTATATATTAGCTCATATATTTGATTAATTCCAATATTTAATTGATTAGCTAGTGAAATCAATGACTCAACGAATAAAACAATTATTGTGTGTGTAAACATAATGAAATCATATTGATTTGTTGGTTCGATTGAAATCGGTGTATTTTCTAGTTTGGTATTTATTGTTTAGGTATTTTGATTTGATTTTGCCAAAGTCAGACAAGTTTTCTTAATTCTTGGCAAAGAATAAAAAGTTTTTTTAATCTTCTATTTTTAATGATTTTTTATATTTTACTGTAGCACATGAGAGCTTACACTATTTATAATTGAGTTAATGGTATTAACCAACCTTAGTCAAGGGTAGCCATTCTTGTATATATGTATATAGAAGGAAATGAAGCTTAGTTCAAATAAAAAAATAAAAAATAAAAAAGCTGGGATCATAAGACAAGAAGAAGAAAATGAAAAAAAAAAAGGGGAACAGAATTAGAAGCATAATTGTATCGTTAAAAGGTTTTTTTTTTAAGGTTAATTTTCACTTTTTTTAGAGTAATTTTTAATTTTTATTAATATTTTTTATGTTTTAATTTTAATTTTTATAAAACACATTAGATAGTTTACTAGAATACCCTTAACAAAGTGGTTAAAAACTTTTTTTTTATCCAAAATTATAACGAGTAAACCCAATTAAATAAGAAAAAATTGGGGACTAAATTGCACATTTTTAAAAAAATTGGGAATCTGTTGAGCTATTTACCCTATAAATAATAATGCAATTATCTATATTAAATTTTAGAAGTTGTTCATCAATTATAAAATCAGGCACTAAAATTGTTAAAAAGTAAAAGGGTGTTTAGCAAAATTAGTTTTAAGTAAAACTTTTGGTTACTATAGTGCAAAGCTCTTACATGCTACAATAATAAAAAAAGTAAGCTACAATATAAAGCTCTTATATGCTACAGTTTTCAATTCAAAAGTTTCACTTATAATCTTACTTTGTAAACACCCTATAAAGTTCAAGCAGTAATCTTTCAAACTTAAAAGTTCAATAACTAAACTATCTAAATATTTGTAGTGTAGAGACTGAAAGCACCAACTACGTGGTAGAAGTGCAGTTATTTTAAAGCATCAAGGTTTAGTCTTATTTTTTTTTTAAATTATAATTATGTAGTCTAAACAGTATTAATATTTGTTTATCAAAGTAATAAGCCACAATAAACATATTGATCAGTGTGCAAATATGGTGTTTTTTAATAGGTAATTGTATTCCAAATTAAAGAGAAACACACACTAATGCTAACCTCAATACACAAAGACACTTGATTCTAGCAACAAACTGGTTTTATCAGTAAACTTTTTACACAGAATAGGTGAAAAACTTGCACCTAATTCCTTTAAAAGAGCAAAGGCACACCGCATATTAAGCTCTTAAGTGGCTCTTCGAATATAGCCTTGACAAAAAATGGACAACTCCAATCGGTTACAACTAAGGGACCTCCCTTGTAGAGGAGAGTGTTAAAGCGCACATAACAAACATAACATTGTTGCGAGGATGATCTCGTCACATTTTTTGAGCAAATGTAAAATAAATAAATGAAGGTATCACCACAGTTTGAAGAAGAGAAACACTACCACGACCGATAGATTTTCTCCTTTCGACGAACGCTATTGCAATTGGACCACTGACAAGACCCACTCCTTTTTCCTGATCCGACAAACCCAACTACGATCTCGGTGTGGATGAACATCCTCCGCCACATATTTGTGCCTTCAACATCAGTATCGTCCAATCTCCACCTCAATCTATCGCGGTCACCAACCTCTAACCAAGCACTATGTCCTCCATTTCCATCCATCCCAGTCTCAACGCTTTGAGCCTGAACAACGCCCACCACACCTAGCGTTCACTGCTCTAACCTTTAGTAGCCATGATCTCGGCGCATAAATGCCAGTCTCCTCCATCTCTTAGCCTCCTTTCCCAACCAATGCTCTTCCATTCGTAGAGTCGTCCAACAACCAAGAGAAACCAATAACTACACTACCCTTTCTCTAGACTGGCATAATTCTGTCCTTTCAAAGGAAAGAAGGGAGCGGTGCTGCAAAATAGATGGAAACCTAACAGAACAATTAGAGAGAAAGCACATATGGTGTTTTAGGTCTACGCCTTTTTGATGTAGATCTATTTCTACTATGTCATTTTTGTTACTCTCCTGCTACTGCGTTTTGTTTATTTCTTGCTGCTTATATTGTCATGTCGCTTAAGACTTTGTGTCATTTTGTTATTTAGTTAGCTTAGTTTACAGACATAAAGTGTTTAAGAACCAAGTTTCAATAGCAAAGTTTCAATTGCTATAGTGTAAAGTAAAAGTATTCGACTGTGTAAAGCTGTCACATGCTATAATAGTATTTAAGTTTTAACTTGGTTTCTAAACACTCACATAAATCTCTTGAGGGAGAAGTTAGTTCTTAGTCTTTCTATTGTTGCTATTTTTCTCAGACTTTTGGAGTGAGCTCCCCTATCAATCCAATCGGCTTGATGCATTTCCAGCTCCACCTTATTCCATCTTTAGGTTGCTCTACGTTTTTTGGAACATATTGATCAATTAGAAACAAAAAAAAAAAAAAAAGTCCTCAAGAAAAGAAAAAACAAAGTATATGTTGTGGATAATCTCGATGACCCAAGGCCCACAGACGAGATTAGGAAACGACCCAATAAGGGCCCGAGGACAAGATGCGGACTCGGCGGGAGTGCAGGTTATTTGAGGCATTTCAACAAGGTCGACATAAGCCTAAGAAGATAGGAAGTCGAGATAACGAATGGACAAACACTACTAAAAAATCTCTAATCAATGGCGGTTTTTGACCGTCATTAAAAGCATTAGATGGCAGTCAAAAACCGTCATTAATCGAGGTGCTATTAAAAATCATGGGATAATAGATGGCGGCCAAAATGTCATGCTTTAAATGGCAGTCCATCGACACTCGCCATCTAATGGTTTACTTTTCTTTTTGTCTTATATGGCACAACCGCCATGTAATGTGTTTTTTTCATTCTTTTTAAAGAAAAATATTTGAAATAAATATAATTGCAAATATATAAATATATTTTTTATTACGTAAAAAATAAATATATATTTTTTGCTAATTCCATAAATTCATGCATATGTGTAATAACTTTTACGCATGGAAGATAGATATATTTTGCTACTTATAAGTCATGGACAATACATGATAGCTCAAAATATTATAAATTAACGTTTAAAATAATTAACTAAATCACATAAAAAAAAGTTATCTAAATCGAAATATATTCTTTAATATTAAATACATCCATGATGTTCACTAAATTAAATACATGGTATAGGCCTTAAAAACCATAGCCTAAAGAAAAGGAGTTAGACTATCCGCCCATTCGCTTCGAATTTCATCGATCTCTTCTTTTGTGTAAGTTTGCTTCTTGAAAAACTACAAACAAAAAAAAGGATAATAATTCCTTAAACTCACATTTTTTCTAACTCTAAACTAAATTTGACATAATATGATTATGCACTTACCCCTTCATCCATCACATATATAGCACCAA